>OVBJ01002953.1:0-14517 GCA_900406535.1 Noccaea bulbosa
GTTGAGGTGGATTCATCAACGGTGGTGGGTTTTTTAAAGAGTGGAATTCCTAATACCCACCCACTGTCTTTCCTGGTACACTTGTGCCACAGCTTTTTATCGAAGGACTGGGAAGTCCGAGTTACTCATGTGTATAGGGAGGCTAATCATCTCGCTGATGGATTAGCAAACTATGCTTTCTCTTTGCCATTAGGCTTGCATACTTTTGATTCGGTTCCTCTGGACTTATTGCCAGTGTTGCGTGCTGACGAGTGTGGAGTCGCGCAACCACGACTAGTCCATTTGTAATATGTTTTTAGTTCAATAAAATTTGGGAGCTTGCTCCCGATGATTTACCAAAAAAAGTCAGAGCAATAATAACACCAAAAACTAAAGAAGGCAAGAAAGGACACGACTACATAACGTACTGGTATCCCAAATCACACCCAAGTAATCAGATTTATGCAATTGGAGTTTGGCTAACTCGGTCTACTTGACTCGCTCGGTTTGACAAATTTCTCAAACAAATTCTATTTTAAATTTTCCATTTTTTGGTCCAAAAATTGCATTAGATGGGCCCAAATATATTCTGGCCCTGAAGTCCCACACAAAAACCAGGCTGGATTGTTGTTATGCGTACAAGCTAAACATCAATACAAAGCATCCTTAACTCTCAAAGGTTTTGTGTAAAACATCCTCAAACTAAATTATTTTTGCAAATCAAACCCTTAATTTAAAATTGTACAAATCAAATTTCTGAAATCAAAATAACTCTGCAATATAAGATATTTCTATATTTATGACAAATTTTAAAATGATTTTATGCAAAAAAACCACAAACTATTTTTTTGTGGAAATCTAACCTTCAACTTAAAAATATGTAAGTCAAATCTACAAAGTCGAAAATCACTGCTAAAATTGACTTATAAGTATTTGTCTTAATTACAAACATTAACTCAAAACATCATGACATTTAAAATCAATATCATGACCGAAACATAACAGTGATTAAATATCATGATGTTTTGAGTCAATGTTTGTAGTTAAAGATAAATACATAGAAGTTTATTTTAGCAGTGACTTTCGATTTTGCAGGTTTGACTTGCATATTTTTAAAGTTGACGGTTAAATTTGCACACAAAAAATAGTTCATGAGTTTTTTTTGCATAAAATCATTTTAAATTTTGTCACAAATATAGAGATATATTATATTGCGGAGTTATTTTAACTTCAAAGGTTTGATTTGTACAATTTTAAATTAAGAGTTTGATTTGCCAAAAAAAAAGTTTGAGGGTTGTTTTGCACAGAACCCTTAACTTAACTATGTTTCGAAATTGTATTTTGTTTTTTACCGTATTCCTAAAGGCTTTTTAGACCCAAAAACTAATTTTATAAAGCCTAAAAACTAATCCTACCAAGCCCACAATATTTCATATATTCTTCAGAGGACTCGAATCCAGTGGTGGAAATCACAGTTGCACGTTCTTTTCTTTCACTAAACTTCCTAAATGCTGAAAAAAAAAAAATTGCTTTTACTTTTTTGTTTGTTGGAGCCAAAAATATAATAATAATAATGTTTTTACATTTCTGTAACTTTGTGAGTTATAACTTATAACGAAGGAAGATTGAAATTTGAACCGTTTCGTAGTTAATAATGGAGCAAAACCGGCCGCATGGGCGTGTGAAGGCATCGAGTGGACATCAATAGATGGAAAACGGGACCCACAGCTATCGTAATTTGGTGATGTGTATAACTTATTCAGCTGATAGTCACATGTGCTCGCTGACTATAAGTAACATATAACCTATAGTCATAATATTGCACATGCCTCTGATTTTCTTGCCCCCACGTATGGATATTTCGTTTATTATTGGAACCAGCCAAAACCAGAATTGCTAACACCTTCTCTCACTCCATAATTACAACTGCATTTGTCGCAATTCCCGTTTAAGAAGATTTGATTGCCCAGAACCGGGAATTGATGATACTTATATTTCATTTATGCCAATAAATTGATACTTATGTGTATGTGGTTAGTAATTGAAATTTTGAGAATGTTTGCTCTGTCTTAAGATTATAGCAAGATATTGAGGAGTTTTACTAATGCTAGTATACTCCAACAAACAAGTATTTTCCTGGATATAATTCATCTCGATTTTCCTCATATAATTACCATAAGAATTCACAAATGGTAAACCTTAATATCTATACTTCGATTGTTATAATAGGCACAAGTGCCAAGACGAGATTAGAGAGCATGAATTAAGGAGAAAGTCGGTTTCAGCTTAAGCAAGACCAGACAGACAAAATGCAACAATGGGGTCCATCTCCATTCCCTCTTTCTACGTGATTTCCTCTCTCTCTCCCACTCGCTTTAAATCCTTTTCTTCTCACCTTTCTTGTATAAAGTCGTAGCATCTCGAGATCGTCTTCCTCTCGCTATCCCAAATTCGGACTCTCTCTCTCTCTCTCTCTCTCTCCTGAAGCTCCTCACTCACTCTTCTCTGTCTCTCTGAGAAAGAAAAAAATATAGAGAAAATGGCAGTGCCTAAAGCCATTGTCCTACCTCTCTTACTACTCATCTGTGGTGCTGCTCTTGGAGCTCCTGCTTTTGAAGGTAAATAATCTCTCTCTCTCTGATATTTGCTTTTCAAAGTCTTGATTTGGGAAGATGGGTCTTCTCTGTTTAGGTACCTGAAGCAAGATTTGATGTTGTTAGAAAGAAAAATTCCATCAGTGTCTGTAGATCTAAGGTTTCCTTGTGTTAATTTACCTGCATATCCAGGATACCTTCGTAATGGAAACTTTGAGGATCCCCCTAAGAAAACCGACATGAAGAAAACAGTCCTCATCGGCAAAACCGCCTTGCCCGAATGGGAAACCACCGGTTTCGTCGAGTACATCGCCGGTGGTCCTCAACCGGGAGGCATGTATTTCCCGGTGGCCCACGGGGTCCACGCCGTGAGGCTCGGAAACGAAGCCACGATCTCTCAGAAATTAGAAGTCAAGCCAGGTTCTCTCTACGCACTCACGTTCGGTGCGTCGAGGACTTGTGCTCAAGATGAGGTTCTTCGAGTCTCTGTGCTTCCTCAGTCCGGTGACTTGCCGCTTCAGACACTTTACAACAGCTTCGGAGGTGACGTGTACGCTTGGGGTTTCGTTCCCAAGACTTCTCAAGTTACAGTGACTTTCCATAATCCAGGGGTTCAAGAAGATCCAGCTTGCGGTCCATTGCTGGACGCTGTGGCCATCAAAGAGCTTTCTCCTCCAACGTACTCCAGAGGTAAGCTTCGGTTTTGTTTTGGTTTAGTTTTTTTTTCCCCGGTTTATATGTTTGGTTTTAGACAGGAAAATCTGAAATCTATAACTGAAATAGTCATTTAATTAACATTGTAGTTCTAGTGATAATGGAAAATATTAATTTGTGAATTCTCTCTTCTTGTTAGTTTTGTATTTTTGTGGTTTAATTTTAAATAACATAACCAATCGGATTATTCATTTATTCCGTCCAATTTTGGTTAAAGTCATTTTTTTTTTTTTAATGTCCGACAAATGCAGGGAACTTGGTGAAGAACGGAGGATTCGAAGAAGGTCCACACCGTCTAGTGAATTCGACGCAAGGAGTGCTTCTTCCACCTAAACAAGAAGATGTCACATCGCCTTTACCCGGATGGATCATAGAGTCACTCAAGGCAGTGAAATTCATAGACTCCAAGAACTTCAATGTCCCATCTGGACAAGCCGCGATCGAGCTCGTTGCAGGCAAAGAAAGTGCCATTGCACAAGTCATTAGAACTACACCAGGTCAAACCTACAGCCTCTCCTTCGTTGTTGGAGATGCTAAAAACGACTGCCATGGATCCTTGATGGTTGAAGCTTTTGCAGCCAAAGATACACTGAAAGTGCCACACACTTCCGTTGGTGGAGGTCACGTTAAGACCGCGAGTTTCAAGTTCAAGGCGATCGATGCAAGAACTAGAATTACTTTCTACAGTGGTTTTTACCATACCAAGAAAGCTGATATTGGATCTCTCTGTGGACCTGTCATTGATCAGATTGTGGTTTCTCGTGTCGCTTAGATTGAGTTTTTTAAGCTTTATCACGACTGCGTCTTGTGTTCTTAATCTCGGCGTTAGACTGCTCATGAACTTGGTGATTTGCTTTGTGTGTCTTTCTCCTTTTGGAATTAAGTTATAGACTTCAAGTTAAATGAAGAGTATTAAATAACCAAGAACATTATAGCTACGTACAGAAAAAATTATCAAGTACACTACTGCTTATCTATTGAGTTATGTTATCACCACTTGAAAATTTAAATTAAAAAGTGAAATTTGAATTTCCCCCAAGAGGGTGTGGAATTTGAAGTAGTTGAAAACCTTCAGAAAACATCCCCTTTGAAAAGCGAAACGAATAATAAAAATATATTAAATTTGAGAAGAAGATGTTTTTTTCTTTTTTTTGTCGGTGAGAAACAACATTGTTTTTGTTTCTGAAATCGGAACCTTTATTCTTGGAAAACCATTGAAAAATGACATCAAAATTCTTTTTTTGTTTAGAATATTTTTTAAAAATAAAATGCTCTAAAATATTTAAAATTTAGAGTTGGTTAGAGTGAATTTTAACTTTCATGTTGTTTGTTCCTAATCAAGTTTGAAACCGAAACTTTTTTTTTTTTTTGATTTTTCCATTTCGCATATACCGGTACAATAGAAAATATATAGCCAGCCAGGGCACCTTATGCAATTAAGAGACAAACGTTTGATCCAATTTATCTAATACGAGTGTGACTGAAATTGTTAAGATAACAACAAGATAAACGATCTTTCGAACAAAATGTGGAAACACGAGAAACAGAAACCAAAACGAAGAAACAAGAAAAAGGTGCATCTCATTATTAAAACTAAAATTTTAGGATCAAGATCAAGATCGTCCACGCAAGAATTTCCACGGTCCAGTTCCTGTTGCAATCCTGCATCATCATTTTTTTAACCACGAGTCATATACTGCTGCGTCTATTATAATGGGCTTCATATGATTTACTTAAGGCCCAATTATATTACCTGGCGATTCCAGTAATAGCTCGGAGGCCCATATAGATGGTAAGAGCTATCCATATTCCTACAAACCCATTGAACTTTGCCATGTATATTACCGCTGCTATGCTTACGGCCGCAACTCCTACCTGATTTATTAACAAACAAATTAACAAGAGTCAGATTTAAGAAACACAATCTAATCATTTGAAAACGTAGCAAAAGTATACTATTAGTTAATGAAAAATAGTGCGTACCATGGAGTAAGCAGTGTAAGCAAAATCAGATGCTCCAAAATTGACTCCATCCAAAACAAATGCGAGTGAGTTTATTGGCTGTGTTGCTGCTACGAACTGATGTGTCCCACATAATTATATTACTAGGGTCAATCCTTTGTTATTATTATTATTGTTAAATGGTAATATTAGTACCGGTATTCCCATGGCTATGAGGTGAATAACGGCAGGGTCCTTGGAGAATATTCCGGCACCAAAGTATAGACCCAATCCAACGAAAACGGACAGTCCAAGTCCTAACACAAAACCCATCTGCATTTCAAAAATTCATTTATTTTTTTTTTAGTTACAAAATTTGAAAGAAAGAAAAAGAAGAAAACTGAGACTATTTATGAATTATCCCTAGTATCGTTCCATAATTATTATTGTTAAAAGAAGAATAAAAAAAAGAGATCGAAACATAACCTGTAGAACACGGGATGCAGCAGCAGTCACTTTGTTGTAGTCCTTCTGGGCAAAAGAACAAGCCAGAATAGCCTGCATGCAAAAGATTCAATGAAAGGATCGATTATTTTCCACATATAACTTGTTCAAAACATATTATGTATACACAATACAAACATGATTAAATAATAATTGATTACCTGACCAGCAACGGCAAGACCATCGGCGAGGAGAGAAGAAGTTAACCAGACTTGTAAACAGATCTGAAAAGCAGCCATTGGTGTTGTTCCGAGCCGAGCCGCCATTGATGCTGCTAATGTCTGACAAAACGTCACAGCTACGGTCCTCGCCAGCAATAATGTCCCTTTCATTTTTGTATTCAACAATATTATTTCTTGTTAGACATCCACATTTCTGTATGTATGTTTATTTTTCTTATGTAAATATGTTCCGTCAATATTCCAAAAACAACAATAAAACCATAGGAAGTTAAAAGAACTTTTTTTTCCTTTCCAAATATAAACTTGAACTTAAAAACAAATATTGTTTTCACAATACTTTAGAAAAGTTGTTTTTATTTTTTTTTATAAAATAGCAATACTCTTTACTTTGATCGTTTCAACTTTAACGAATACTCTCGTCCATACCATTTCTAAGGAACTTTCCGAACTGCAATTCTCCGAAGTTTGGTGGCCTCAAATTAACTTTCTTCGCGAGGCGGATGAACAATATTAGAGTCATGCAGTACCTTCACACAAAAAAAAAACCCTTAGTTTTAGCAAGTCGTGGGGTTTATTAGTTTCAATATTTCACATTTATGTGTAATAAAAGTTGAGAGCGTTCTCTTACTGAGAAATGACATGGGCAATGGCGGCACCGCTGACGCCAAGACGAAGCACAAAGATTAAAATGAGATCGAGAACGATATTGATAACATCTGCTACGACTGTTTCATGCATCAATATGATATGCATTAGATTAAACTCATGATGTGGTAATAAATTATATTTAATATATATAACAAGGTGATTTAAAGATGAAAAATATAAGAAGGTGATTTAAAGATGAACCAAGACTGTAATTAACTCACGAGTAGCATAGAGAGGAGTTGTGGTGTCCTTGAAGCCACGAAAGATGCCTTGCATTGAAAGCGATAGAAGCAACGCGGGAGCACCCAATGATCGTATGGTCAAGTACTTGTGCGCTGGTGATAATACTGCCGAATTCTGTCCACCGAGATTCACCTCAAATTAGTCAAACATATTAATTTGATGTATCCAACAGTATATGCATGTCTATATATCTATTTATATAAACTTATACCGGTTTCACTCCCATGACGCCTAGAAGCAACTTCGAACTGAAAATCAAGACAATAGCTTGCATAAGGCCCAAGATTAACCCTATGATCATGGCCGTTGATGCCGATTTGATGTTCTTCTTTCCTTTTTTGTTCGCTTTGTTTCCGCTGCTTGACTTTGTCACTGAAACTAGTTTACAACCAAAGAACTAAATTAATTAGTTACTTCGTTACAATTTTTAGATAGTAAAAAATAGAAGTGCAAACATAAACGTCAAGCACAAAGAGAAATATAATCCGATTGCATTAGACGTTTCTGCTAATAATTAACAGATTTTTCTACAAAAAGAAAGTTAAAACAAAAAAATATGCACAATAAACATAAAAGCAAAAGTAAAGCAAAAGTTTATCAAAAAAAACCCAAAAAAAAGAAATTCAAAATGACGCGAGTACATATTAATATAAACCCTTATATGGTAGAAATGGTATAATTTGGCCATTTCGGTATTTTACCTGGCGTTTGCTGCAGCTGGTTGGTGTTGTTACTTGTTGGTGACGCAATGCCTTTCTCCAAGGAATCTTCAACAGCTAAAGTATCTGCACGAACAAGTTTAGCTTTATTTGCTTCTTCTTCTTTCATCTTCTCCATCGTGTCTTCTTCTGCGACAAATGAAGTTGTGACGCTAACAATTGGGAATATCGTAATTTTAGAAGCTTGATTGAATATCGCAATGGATACTCCAACTGCTGCTAGTTCAACCGCTCCTAAACGCCCGATAAAAGCGGTGTCAATCAGAGACGCTACTGGATCAGCAGCTAAAGCCAAAGCCGCCGGAAACGCCATGCTTAGTATCTCTCGGCCAACTGCATCCATGCTGAATACATGTCTGTAATTTTATATATAAATATATGTTATGCATCACTTTATTTTACTCTTAATATCCACCATTTCATATGAACACACGCTTACGTTAAATCTTTGAAGATAACAAGAAATGGGATCGGCCTGATCACGCTGGTTGGAACCGAAGTAAGATCACCAGTTTCCGTCATCGATCTTCTCCTTCGACCTTTTCGATAATTAGTTTGTCGTGTCTGAACATATCGTATGTGTTTTCGAAGAATCGAATAAGCAATGGAAACTTTTATACTAGCGACTATGTAAAAATGACCGTGTATATATAGACACGTAATGGATGTCAAAAAAAAAAATATAGACACGTAATGAACATGCATATCTTTGGTATTTAATTTATACGAAAATGTTTGATTTCTTACTTCTACTTTAGTTAAGGAAAATAAATTAAAGGTTTCCTTCCCTAACATTATTCATGCTTTTTATTTCCGTTCCAAACTAAAGACACCAATAGTATGGATTTTTTTCTCTCATTTTTTCTTTTTTATCGAAGGAAAATAGGTACAAATAACATCGTATACAATAATTCCACTATAATTTTTTCGGCTTGCCCTTCTTAGCTAAAGTTTCTAAGATTTATATTAAAATAGGGGAAATATGCAGGCACTCATGAACTATAACAAAATTATGATAGTGCAGCTGACTGTGAAAGGATATATCTTTTCTCACTGAAAGTTGTCTTACTTGTATTCATCCGGGAACGAGTTTTATGGGGTGTGTATTCAACTTGAGATTTTTAGTGAGTTTAGGTGAATTGATTTTTATTGAGTTTTTAAATGTTCAAGAGAAGATATTATGTATTTTAAATCACAACTTTAATAATATAATATTTTAAAAGAATTTTTTAAAATTAAGTTTGAATAATAGGAAATCTGTCATTTTAATAGAAATCACCTAGAATCACTAAAAGTACCAAACTGAATACACCCTTCTTAATTTATCCTTAGATCCTCATTTAATTTTTGATATCTTCCACTAAAAAACGTGAATCAACTTTCATAATTGAGATTCACTAGTTGCTAAAAATGAATCTTTATCAAAAGAATTATAATTAAATAGCAATTAAGAATTTGAAAGCTTCTTTTTTGTTTCGATCGGCAGTTAGAAAAACTTCTACAGTATTTTTGCTTGTGTCAAAGAAAATTCTAATATTAGTTAAAGGAAGGCGATAGTTTGAAAAAAAATAACATAAAAGATGGCAACACAGACAAACACAGGTGGTTTGCATTTGTATATAGTGCGTGTCGTGTATGTAATTGTTCCGTAGGATAAGGCCATCTTTCCCAAAGCATCCAACGTCAATTTCATTATGACCAACCAACCTTACCACCTCCCCATTCATTTTTAACTATGAAATCAACACCTTTTTACTTTTGTTGAATTATAGTGAGGTTCAGCACCCTAGCCCGTATATCCATTATTATTTTCAATTCAAACTGACACTCCTTCTAAATTTTGTTATTGATACTTTTCTAGTTAAAAAATTACCACAAATTATAAATAGTTAGTAATAATTATATTTTGAACTGTTAAATTAATCCATGATTTTATTTAATTGATAAGATTATGATATGCGTTAACTAATAACCATAATCAACAAATAAATAGATTTATAAGTAACCTGGGCCGTTATTATATATTTTACTGAATGTTGTGGACATCTCAACTAAACTACATTGTCTAATATATATATTTTTTTTTTTAAGTTTTATGTTTCGAGATTTTCACATATTTAACTATTTTTGATACCAAATAAGTACTCTGTTTACTAATTTAATCATTAATTGTGTCAAACTAAAAAACAATCTGAAAACATATACATTCAAGAAAGGGAAGAAGTAGATAATAAAGCTTGTCAAATTTTAACAATAAATTATCTATATTTTTTTTTTTGAGTAGGTGAAATATTAAAATCAACCAATTTTTAGTCAGATGAGTTAATTTATACATTATCACATATTGTATAGTCTTTATTACCAACATAATTATACACTGGACACATGAATATGTCTTGTGTTGGGATATATAGAGAGAATATTTGCGGTATTAAAAGCATCTGTAACCTTATCCCAAATTCTGCTTCAAATGCTATCTTTTGAGTATAATTTTTTTAACTTATTTATTTTTAATTTTAAAATGAGGCAATGCCATTTTTCTCTAAATATGGAGTAACTCCGTTTCATATTCCATTTTTTAAAAAGAGAAATTAATTATAACAAAAAGAAAAAGAGTATACTTAAAATATTATTTTGGAATAGAAATTAGAATTATATATTGGAGAGAAATGGAACAATAATATTTTTTTTTTGTGGTTAAAATGGAACAATAATATTGGAGATACCCTAAAAAGCTATAAAAAACGTAATTATGAGATATATGAAGATAAATATCTTACCTGTATATATAGCCAATGCTTATATAAGTAATCACGTGAACTTGAGTAGTGAGTGACAGTGTTTTGGGAAAGTTTGAAGAGGTATAATTGATAGGCGTGTGCCAGTAAGTAGTACTCGGCTCCGATTTAACAAGTGTATGCCAACACTTGGCTCCAATTTATACAAAAATTCTGAAATTCTTTCATATTCTCTCTCAGTTTTGTCCATATGTTCTCTAGATTTTGCTTTTTGTATAAAGTAATGCATATCCTACTTTATTTACTTTATTATGCATATCCTATAATATGAGTAATTATAATATTAGCTTTAGAGAATCAGATATTTAACCAACAAAATATGACAAATATATTATTTATTAAACGATCGTTTTATCCTAAATATTGTTTCGTTAAATATTACATACTCATTATGTTTCACAATATTAATGGGTTTAAGTTTTTTTGCACACATATTAATAACATATTTAATTTTTGTATTTTAAAATAAAAAATATTTTATCTTCAATTCCAAAACAAATCAACCAATGAAAAAATAATCTGCAATATACAAAAAGTAAAAAACAACAAAAACACAATTAATTTTGCATAGAAATTTAAAAATCCCTTATAATATGAAACAAAAAAACTCCAAAACTCCTTATATTGTGAAACAGAGGAAATATTTTTTTTCTCCAATAATAAATAGTTGAAAGAAGAAGAAAAAAATAAACAATAATAAATAAAAAAGAAGGAGATAGTACTGATAACAATAATTTACAGTTACGATAACAATAATAACGGCAGAGGTGACAACAAATGTAACATCAGTGAACGAAAAAAGTAAAATTTTTGTGTGTGTCGGTTATAAAAAATTCGAGTCGATTCAATTTAAGTGGCTGGTTTGGGCCGGTTTAGGGGTAGAAACCCTATGTCTTGATATAAAAGAGATACATCTGTATTTTGGGCACATTTTTCGAGATAAAATAGTTTCAGAGGAGAAAATATGCGATTTGGGAGATTTCTGAAGTTTTGAGATTCGTGCACTGTTCATCGCGCATTGTTCAACGCGATTATTGTTCCATCGCTGGAATCACAGTTCATCTTCTTTTCATCTTTTTCAATCCAAATCAAGGTGAGTGCGTGACTGTAGGTCCGCAATTTCTAGATAAGAAATTGTTGATTGAAGTTTTGATGAGTTTTGATGCTATTCTTGAGTTTTGTGTTGATTTTCGTAATGATATGTGAGTTTAATCGTGTTTGGTGTTGATTGATTTCTTAGATCTGTGTTTTTCGTGTTGAATTGTTGCTTTCGGAATCACTCTGATGAGCTGGTGTCGAGCGACACCAAGAATTGGTGTCGATCGACACCAGGCCCGTGCGGCCAGAGAATTCCGGTTTAATCGAATTAAAAATTGAATTAATTTGTTAAATTGGTTAAATCGAATTATTTTCGGTTTCATGGTTTAAATATTTTAAGGAAAATTTCAGAAATACACCTTTTTGGGTGTCAATTTTCAAAACTACATTTCTAGGGTGTCTATTTCCAAAAATACATTTTTTTATTGAGTAAAATAACTCTAAACCCTAAAATATAAACTCAAACCCTAAAATCTAATATTGAACCCTTAAATCTAAACCCTAAACCCCAAAATCTAAACCCTAATTAAGGATTAACGAACCCAAATTTATAGATTAAAATTAGAAAAAAGTGTAGTTTTGAAAATTGTTACACTAGAGGTGTATTTTTGAAAATTTACCCCTTAAGAGGTGTATTTCTCAAAATTTCTCTTATTTTAATTGGTTGGTATAATTAATTATTTGCAGATTAATAATTAATTAAAATTATTATTTAATTATGATAATTATTTAATAATTATTTGGAGATGTTTTAATTATGAGAAAATATTAAATAATTGTGGTAATTCTTTTAAGTGTCATTAGTTATTTAAATGGTGGTTTAAATAATTAATTGATGGAAACGTTTATGAAAGTTGCCTTAAAATAATTGTAGAAAATTATTTTAATTGATTTAAAAATATATGTGGTAATTATTTAATTATGAGAATTATCTAATGTTTTATGTTTATGATAAAGTATTTTAATAATTATGAAAATTGTTAATGTGGTTTATTTATGTGAAAATTTATTCTATAAGTGTGAAAACTATTTTAAATTGGTCTAGAAATTGCAAAAAGTGCTTGTAGACAGGATGATCGTCTCACTGGGTATTTATGATAATACTCACGCATCTCGTATAACCATGTGATGCAAGTAGAGGTAAAGTGTGACCGCGGAATCGAGGCTGAAGAGGAAGATAGGACTTGAGTTATTATTTGTTTTATTGTACCTGGTGTTAGGTTGTTAGACTATTTATGTTTCTGGTTTCGAGTTATTGGTTTTTGGTTTATTGGTTATGGTTGATTGAATCATTTGGTTATTTATTTATTAATAATTTATGCAGTTTAATGGAGGCAAACTTACAGGAGGTCTATAGATGGTGTCATGGAGCTGTCGGTCGTGGAACCTTTGAAGACAGTAGAATCATCCGTTGTAGAATTGTCTTGTAACTCATAATTTGCATTAGATTAGTCAATCATTGTTAAAAAAAGACTTCCGTTGAGTATTGATGTTTAAGTAAAAAAAGAAAAAAGTGTTGGTTGTTTCAACAAACATTAGTTACCGTATGAAGATGATGGTGTTGATGATGACAACAACGACAATAGTACTGGTGGACGGCGATAACAATAACATTATTAGCCATAATGCTGATAACAATAATGTTAACAATATTCATAAAATTATAATAAAATTATAACAAAGTTAGCACGATGATATCAATAGTTTCAGATTTTATTGTTTAATAACTGAGTTAACTAAAAGTATGAGATTTCTATCTCTTTTCAACGAGAGTATAATTGTCCAAATATAACAATTGCTTTGTATCAATCTAATTTTTTCAATTATATGCTGTTATTTTTTTTTTTATCATAGGTTTATAAAATAAAATAGCGAGATTGAAAAAAATTGGGTAATTCAATTGTAAAAATTATCTGACTTGTAAAAATTTCCTATTTAATTATCGCTTTCTAAGCTTGTACATAACACTTAACACACCACCATATAAACTTAATATAATAAGTTTATAAAGTAATGCATGCTAAAACTTTATATAATAAGTTTATAAAGTAATGCATGCAAATTTGTTAGAAACAGAACTTACAATCCTCACAATCTCTCAACTAACTTTGTTCTAAGAATAGAAAATAAAAGCAAGAACAAAGACACAAGATATTTGTTTTCCCAACTCAATCCAATCGACATGGTTGAACCTACTCTGGGACCGATTCGATTCGGCAATTCATTAAACTTGGAAACTGTTTACAAAACTCTAAAACCGAGCTTTAAGAATCAAGCTTGTTTTGATACAAAGATAAAAGAAAAGACAGTGACATGTATTTATACTAGAGAACCTAAGACTCCTATCGCGACTAGTATAGTTTATTTCCTTCTCCCAATTGTCTTCACTTTCCTTTTCCTTCCTTGTAGTTACTTTCCTTTTCCTTATGAGCTTTGATTTTGTTACCAAACCAAACAAGGCTAAACCTGAAAACAGAATCAGCCTCACAACACTCCACCTTGATTCTTTTTTCTTGTTTCCCCTTAGCGAATTGCAATCTTGAATCTAACTTCGCATGAAGACTTTTTCCATCTTCACCTGATCAACTTTAGAAACTCTAAAGCTGAATCAAACTTCTTCACAGGAATGCCTTTAGTAAGCATATCTGCAGGATTCTCAGATGTATGGATTTTCAGAACTTCCACAACGATCCAAGTGTTATTCTTCCATAGAGATTTCATCTCATCAATCATTCCATCATTCCACTTGACCCAATCTTCACTCCTCTTTGCATCGTGATAGCATTGAGGTTCTTCTATATCAATATTTTCTGCTGCTAACAAAGCAAAACCAACTTCAGTATAGTCATTAAACTTTGCTGGAAGTCTAATCTCTCTTCTGGGTCTATCTCTTGTAAGATGATACTTCTGCGGCTCTACACTTGTTTCTGTTTCATCATTATTTTCAGATTCTTCTGATTCTGAATCACTTGAGCTAACTGGAATAGCTCCACCTGCACTAGAACTTTCTGCAATCTTTGTAATCTCCTTTTCAGTAACATCTTCTGGAGAGATTTCTGTAAACTCTCTCATGGATGGATAAGCTTCAGAAACTTGT
>OVBJ01002954.1:4401-14517 GCA_900406535.1 Noccaea bulbosa
AACTTGCCGGTTCTTCTGGGATCTGAAGGACCTCGACAGTCAGGTGTTCCAAGATCGACTACACTGGCGGATTTATGGAGTGATGGAAATTGGAGGCTACCACCTGCAGGATCAGAAAAGCAAGTCCAAGTTCAGATACACTTATCTTCTCTCACACTAACAAGCTCACCTGATCGCTATGAATGGTGGATTAACGACGTACTAAAAGATAAACACTCCATACTCGGCAATTCGAGATCACCATCCTGTTGTCCCTTGGCATAATGAGGTATCCCCAAACATAGCTTCCTTACCTGGTTGTTTATCCTTGATCGCTGTCCGACGAGAGATCGTCTTCTAAAGTGGGGACTGCAGGTTGACCCCTCTTGTTTACTGTGTGGATCTGGATTAGAGACTCGGGACCACATTCTCTTTGACTGCAGTTTCAGTTGGGAGATCCGGAACAAGGTTAGTCGGATTTGCTCCCATCAGGCGGTTCGTTCTTGGAATCAATCGATCACTGACCTGTGTAACCTATCACGACCGAGAGTACTGCGTAAACTCCTCTTGATAGCTTGGCAAGCTACGGTATACACAATCTGGGCAGAACGTAACTCTCGACTCCACCGTAATAATTTCAAATCCCCGGAGCTGCTCATTCGATCCACTGGTGAGGAATAGAGCTTCAAGTCTTAGAGACTCAAACTCGCTGCTGGCGGAAAATTGGTTCGCTGGAAATTCACATGCTTGAAGGTTAACTCTCTCTCGTCGTTCTCTTTCCTCCACCGTCAAACTAAAGATGGAAATCCATAAATCGGTTAGTGTTGTCTAACCAACTTTTCGGTTCGATCCTAACTAGTCTTGGTTCAAGTTTAACTATGAGTCTTCATGTATTTGGTTTTGTATTATCTGGGCTTAAAACTGGGCTCTCGAGCCTTGTAAACATTTGCATTTTCTTCTGCTTTAAATAGAATATCGGTTTACAAAAAACAAGAACACGACGTCTTGCTTAGAATTGAAGCAATAGGTTCACTGAGGTATTTTGTGTTCTTCAAGAACAAAGAAAATATAATAAAATGTCGAATTATAATTGCACATTGAATAAATGTTATTTTAAGGTTGTACATTTTTTATTTATATTTTTCGCATATTTGTACAGTTGTGTCTTAGCAAATTGGGTTATACTTTTTTCGTTTAGAACATTTTCATACATAACTGTTAGTAACACATTTTGGAGTTAACAAATTACATGAAAAGTGATTTTTTTTTATAATGGTGGACTTTGTTTTTGTGACATTACTCCGCTGTCCTCTTTCTTTCTCTCACGTGTTCGACAATTGTTTATTACCTTTTCCTCTTCCTTTTTTACCCTACTCCTTCTCCGATAGAACCAAAACATTCATCTTCTATTTCATTTTTAGATTAAAAGAAGACAGATAAAGACGTCATGTGTGGCCCACCCTGTTTTTCTATATTATTTGTTTTATGAATTCTTTACATGCCCCTCTTAAATCTCAATATTTAATTCATGTGTAGTAGGTTTGATAATGGCGTAACCTATCAGAAAACAAAATATCAACAGCTTAAATAGTAAAGATGATAAGTTACAAACCCACCAACAAGTAGTAAGTAGCTGAAGCAGCCAAATCAAATAAGCGAAATATGGATTTAATTCAGCTTCTTCTTCTCTCTGCTCTTTCTCTCTTCTCTGTTTCCTTCTTATTGAAGTTTCTGCTTCGTCCCAAGAACAAGAAACGTATGGCGCCTATGGTTCCCGGAGCATGGCCGTTTATAGGCCATTTACCGGTCTTTGCGAACGGAAAGCCGACCCACGTTACATTCGGGAAAATGGCCGACGTGTATGGACCCGTGTTCATGACGAAGCTTGGCTCTGTCAACGTCATGATGATAAACAGCCAAGACGTGGTCAAAGAGATCTTTACTGTCCACGACGAGCTCTTAAACCGACCACTCATCACTGCATCTAAGCTTCTGGGTTACAACGAGTTATTATTGTTGTTTACCCCTCACCGAGCTTACTGGAGAGAGGTGCGCAAGATAGCAGTATCCGAGTGTTTTTCGACATCCGTCGTTGATGTGCTCAAGCATAGTAGAGCCGGAGAGGTTGACTTGGCGTTCAGAGAGATATACCGGAAATGGGAGAAAAATGGTGGGTCTCAAAACGGAGTCCTGGTGGATATGACGCAAGAGTTTCATGATCTAACCCAAAACATCTCGCTGATGATGATCGCGGGGAAAAGGTACTTTGGAGGAAGCCCTAACTGCGAAATCGAAGAGGCGAGGAGATGTAGGAAGCTCATAGGAGACTTAACTGATCACTTCGCGGAGTTCATGTTTACGGATTATATACCGTATCTTGGTTGGATGGACTGGAGAAGTAAGAGAATGATGAAGAAAACGGCTATTGAGTTTGATAAGATTTTTGAAGATTGGATTAAAGAACACAAGAAGAAGAGGAATGATAGTGGTGGAGGCATTGAAAAAACCTTCTTGGATCGACTCATCGAGAACTTTGAACAACACAAGAATCCGAGTATCGATGATCCTCATACAGCAACCAAGGCCCTATGCCTCGTAAGACCTCATACAACTTTAACCTATATGTGGAGTACGTACATCAAAGAGTTATATATATATATCTATATTTATATAAACTATTAATCTGTTTTTTTGTGAAAACTATACAGAACTTCATATTATTAGCGAGCGAGACGATCATTCTTGTTCTTATTTGGGCTGTTTCACTACTCGTGAACAACCAGCACATGTTGAGGCGAGCTCAAGAGGAGCTCAACCGCACGATTGGAAAGGATAGAGTTGTTGAAGAATCCGACCTCAAAGATTTGGTTTACCTTCAAGCAATTGTCAAGGAGACGTTACGTTTGTACCCACCAGTCCCTATCACATGTTATAGGAATGTGACGGAAGACTTCGAGATCACCAATGGAAAGTTTCATGTTCCTGCAGGTATTCATCTCTAACTTGAAAACTCAAACAAGTGACTTCAAATGTATATAAACATCAATCAAATGGTTTAAGTACTTTAATCTAATAACCAAACGTAGATTTTGAAGGAATCAAGCATATATAATATTTTTTGGGCAGTCCTCAAAAATACCTCAAAAATAAAATTTTGTATCTAAATTATTATCGCAAGTTTTATTTTCTAAAAATACCACTTTTTCCAAAATTACCACGAAACTAAAACTAAATCCAAATATTCATAAAACTAAATCATAATCCATAAAAGCTAAACCCAAAGCTCAAATACTCAACTCAACCCCAAATATTTAAATTATAAACCCTCCAAAATCATTTTCTAATGTTTGTGGTATTTTTGAAAAAAAAAACTATTTATTGGTATTTTTGAAGAATAAACTAGTGATAATATATTTGGAACAAAAACTAAAATTAGTAGTATTTTAAATTATTCTTCTAATTTTTTTTAGGCTTGTGAGTTGTTCATTTACATCGCCAATTAATTAGTTTAATTTTAGTATGGACTTTATAATTAAACTCGCACCACAGATATAAAATATTAGTCTTTTTCGTAATCTTAATTTATGTCGATTAATTAGGGACACAATTGCTCGTAAATGTGTGGAAGATTCATAGGGATCCGAATCTTTGGTCCAACCCCGAAGAGTTCGACCCAGAGAGGTTTTTGACATCAAACAGAGGTGCGGATGTCGGTGAGGAGAGTCACAAGTTGCTTTCGTTCGGGTTGGGACGAAAGGTGTGCCTTGCGATCCCCCTTGGTACAAGGATGGTGCAATATATCCTAGCAAGGTTCTTGCAAAGCTTTGACGTGGCAAGACCATCGAGCCAAGATGTGGACATGACAGAAAACAGTGGACTTGCCAATTACAAAGCCACTCCTCTTGAACTCTTGATCACTCCTAGGCTTATTAAATCGCTCTACCATGTGGACAATAAGGCTTGATTAGTTTGCCGTCATTGATCATTCGAAATGTTATTTGTGAAAGACTAGGCACACTCGGATTCCAAGATTTCATCTTCGCTTGTGAGTATATGCTATTTCTGCAAAATTATTCCCATTAAAATAAATAAATATTTGGGTGGTGATTGTATTTTTTTTTTTTTTAATTTACTGTGTTTTTACTTAGTATGTTATTCGTTGTACGTTTTCAATTATATGAGAAATACTTGGAATAACTACGTGTTTCTATAGTGTGTAACTCTCTCTTAAAAAAAAAAAAAAAAACTCTCTACAACAAAAACGAAAAACATGGACATTTAGAGATTTGGGAAAAGCTAGTTGGTTCAACTGTATTTTTTGTCCTTTGTAACTGTCAAAAAAGCATTTTTACACGGAAATCTTGAAGAAGAGGGTTTCAAAAAGCAACCACCTGGCTATGAAGATCCAGCTCGTCCTAATCATGATTCATGTGTGCAGGCTCAGAAAATCTCTATATGGATTAAAGAAGCTCTATGAGTTTGGTTAGTTTTCTTCTTAAATTGTAGTCCTGCAGATCCATCTCTATTTGTTTAAAATTTTTTTGAGAAATACACTTCTTAAGGGTATATTTTAAAAAATACACCTCTAGTGTAGCAATTTTCAAAACTACATTTTTTCTAATTTTAATCTATAAGTTTGGGTTAACTAATCCTTACTTATGATTTAGATTTTGGGATTTAAGATTTAGATTTAAGGGTTTAAGGTTAGATTTTAGGGTTTGGGGTTTATATTTTAGGGTTTAGAGTTCTTTTACTCAATGAAAAAAGTATATTTTTAAAAATAGACACCATAGAGGTATAGTTTTGAAAATTGATACCTAAAAATGTGTATTTCTGAAATTTCTCCATTTGTTTATCGTCATCAGGAAAAAATAATGGTTCTCCTGCTCTATGTTGATAATATGATTTTCACAGAAAGCTACTCTGAACTTCTCAAGGTGTTTGTTCTTGCTCTGCATATTCAGTTTGATATGAAGGATATGGGACAGCTCAATTATTTCTTGGAGATTCAAGCTTTATTTCATAAGTCGGGTTTGTTTTTACACCAAGCTAGATATACACATAAGAGATTCTTAATATTGCAGGGATGGCTACTTGTAATCCTATGCTGACGAAACTTCCTTCGTAGACTGGTCATGTACCAAATGGTGATGATCTGTTTTCTGATCCAAGTTATTTCCGGAGCATTAATTGCAGGGAAGTTTCAATATTTGACACTTACAAGACTGGATATTCAGTTTGCAGTTAATCTTGTGTGCCAAAGGATACATGCTCCGGCAGTCACTGATTTCACCTTGATGAAAAGGATTCTACGTTATCTGTGAGAAACATGCTCACTTGGTATTAATCTAAGTAGTAACAAGCTTATATGAAACCGCCTCTCTTCTATTTATTAGATTGTCAGGAGATGGAAAATATGATGTGATGCTGTCCTCCAAGCATGATATAAGCAAATTAAGCAACTTTCCCTGGATTTTTTTTTTCAACTCTCAATTTAAAGATGCACTTGATGTAAACAATGGATTTTTTGTAGGGGTGTTTAATTTGGTAAAATTGAACCGAACCGAGTCGAACCGAACTTAAATAGTTCATATGGTTTGGATTTGGATACACGTATAAACCGTATGGATGCAGTTTTATATAAACCGTGGATATTGGTATGGTTTGGATATTAACCGCAAAAACCGAAAAAACCGAATAACACTATATATTAATATAATAGTATAATATATACGCATATGATATATAATAATATTAGTTTAAAATAATCTCATATAAAATTATAGATTATTAACTTTAAAATAAGACATGTGTTTGTATTTTCTTATTTGAGTTTGATTTTTTGATTAGTAGAAAAATTAAAAAACCTAAATAAAAAATAATAATAATACAAAAAAATAAAAATAAACCGAATATCGAGATTATTCGAACCAAAAATATCCAAACCGAGAAAACCGATAACCGAAACTATCCAAACCGAACCAAACTAAAGTAAGTATGAATATAATATGGTAACTATTTTTTATTAACCAAAAAACTAAAAACCAAAAAAACCGATCTGAAACCGAACCGATATCCGGTTTAAATAAATTTTATATTCGATTAAAAAAAAAGTGATAAAAGGTGGTTTTAATTCATTAATACAAAAAAAAAAAAAAAAAAAAAAAAAAAAAAAAAAAAAATTAAATTTTTTNAAAAAAAACTTAATATATTTAGAGAGAATTTGTGAATTAAACTCGATTTCTTTTTTATGAAGATATGATTTTGGACT
The DNA here is from genome assembly GCA_900406535.1 of Noccaea bulbosa. Classification (NCBI taxonomy): domain Eukaryota; kingdom Viridiplantae; phylum Streptophyta; class Magnoliopsida; order Brassicales; family Brassicaceae; genus Noccaea; species Noccaea bulbosa. The sequence continues at coordinate 10,652 of OVBJ01002954.1, forward strand.
ATCAGGTCAATAATTGAGTTGTTTATCTAAGGGATTTAAGTATTATCACATGTTTTTGTTGTTGTTGTATACATGAATTGACTAACATATTATTACTTTTCCTAGACTTACAAAACATTAATCATAAGAAAACAAATTAAGAGTTTGATGTTTAGTGATAAATAAGGAACGAAATACCTTGGAATTGAAGCAAAGTTTGGTATATAATTTTATTAATTAAACAATCTGAATTTGATATAGAGGGATTAACAACAAAATCAAATTATCTTCGAAGAAAACAAAGCTTTGGTGAGGTAAAGATCCCGGTAAAGATCTTATCGAGAATCAATTAATCAATCAATGTTCTTATTATTCTAATTTTTAAGTGAAAGATATAAAAGAGTTTGAGGTGGAGATAAGGAATAAAACTAGAAACAAGACGTCTTACTTAGGATTGAAGCACTCCCATGTGATGATCCTATCTTCATTTTTCCGGTCTATGCAAATGACAACTATGTATAATATCATATCATATCATATTTTGTTTGTGCAGATCCGAGAATCGTATACCTGGTTCTCTTATTTGGAGAAGAGTTGAAGACTAATCTAATATATAATATATATAATATATATGTACATATTATTTAAAGGTCCTAACACACTTTATTCGAGGTGTATTTAATCTAATATATTTGAGAAGATTTCGAAGAATTTGATCTGTAGTGAATATTTTGCTTCCGTTGGTGACCACGTTTTGAGAAAACAGATAGGATGAACTCTTTGTTCCTCAAATTAAATACCAATGTTTTGTCAAAAGAAAAAAATTATATGAATCCCACACCATTCCTCCCTTTCCCTCATGTATTGAATAACTAATGAAGAAATTGTTTCCTCTCCAAATTTGATAAGGAACAGACTGGAACAAAAAAAAAAATCCTATTTTCTTCTTTATTCAATTCCTCAAATGAAAATTTATTCAATATTTTTTCATTTTCTTTGTTCATCAAGCAGTCACCAATCAAAATCTTTAGATGAAATTTTGGGTGAATTAGAGGAATTATTATTCATGATTTTAATTAAAATACATGTTTTCTAAAACCATGTGATTTGGGTTTACATATTTGCAACTAATAAACTCCACCAAAACACTTTAAGATCCTAAAAAAACTTTTAAAATCCATTATTTTACATATATTCAATAATGTATTCTAAACTCTAAAGTGCATTTTAATATCACAAATTCAATAAAACTGAATTTTAAAAAAGCAAGAAAATTACGTTTCAATAAGGTTTATCATTTTTAATACAAATCATGCCCGAATTCTAAAAATACACCCCCTTATGTTTTTTGTCACGCTTTGTTTTCCTCTCAATGTGTTCGCTTTCATATGTCGCTGGTTTAAAATTGGTAGGTCTGAATTTCCCTATATAAACATCATACGGGTTATATATGATGTACATTCTAATCTTGATAAGAGATGGCAAACAAAACAAGACCGATCCTTCCTTTATTACTCGAAAAGAAACCAGTCGAGCTTGTTAAACCCTCAAAGCACACTCCTTCCGAAATTCTCTCCTTTTCTACTTTGGACAACGATCTTTTCAATGAAGTTATGTACGCAACGATTTACGTTTTCAAAGCCAATGAAAAGAATCAAAATGATCCCGTCCCTTTGTTTAGAAAGGCTTTGTCCGAACTTCTTGTGTACTACTATCCCCTTTCAGGCAAGTTAATGAGACGAGAGAGTGATCGAAAGCTTCAGGTCGTTTTTCAGGGTGAGGGAGTTCCATTTGAGGTCGCTACCGCATCTCTCGATCTCTCCTCTCTAAACTACATAGAAGACCTTAATGACCAAGTTGCTTTGCGCCTTGTGCCTGAAATTGAAATAGACTACGATAGCAACGTTTGTTATCACCCACTAGCTTTGCAGGTAGCTTTTCATTTTCGTAATATTTCTGAAAATTACAGATATCATAGGAATCATGAATATCAAAGAAATCGTTCTTTATCTACCCAAAAAAAAAAAATGAAGATATCATATAACCTATTGTTTCTCATGGTTTTTTTTCTAAGGTGACCAAGTTTGCCTGCGGAGGATTCACAATTGGCACCGCGTTGACGCATGCGGTGTGTGATGGATATGGTGTGGCTCAGATCATTCATGCTTTAACCGAGTTGGCGGCAGGAAAGAGCGAGCCATCGGTGATTCCGGTGTGGCAGAGAGAGCGTTTGGTCGGAAAGTTTGATGATGAACCCGCCAAAGTGCCTGGCGGCGATATTGCTAGTCTCTTAGCCACCTCGCCATATTTTCCACCTACTGATATGGTATGTTGTTCTCCCGTTAACTCCAACAATTTTGTGATTAATATAATTTTGTTGTTGTTAATCTTGTATATATATTTTGTAATTAGGCAAAAAGAAATACAATTTGATGTTTTCTAGATTTACACGAAGCTCTTGAAAATATGAATTACAATTCATTCCAGCATAGTACTTGTAAAAACGAATGATCTCAACCCTTTTAATTATTATCCAACAGGTAACGGAGATAATAAACATTCGAGCTGCGAATATAAAGAAGCTTAAGGACTCTTTGATGAGAGATTGTGATTTCCCTAAAGAGAGTTTCACTACTTACGAAGTAGTTAGTTCTTGCATATGGAAAGCAAGATCTCGAGCCCTAAAACTAAACCCTGACGGGATCACTGTCCTTGGTGTAGCTGTTGGAATCCGACATGTTTTAGATCCACCACTTCCCGAAGGATTCTACGGTAACGCGTACATAGACGTCTACGTCGAGTTAACCGTGAGAGAACTCGAAGAAGCATCAATCTCTGACATCGCAAGGCGTGTGAAGAAAGCCAAGAAAAAAGCCTATGACAAGGTGTATCTCGAGGAAGAGCTAAAGAACACGGAGAGATTGATGAGGGAGGATGCGAAATTCGAAGGGGTAAGCGACGGATTATTGTTCTTGACGGATTGGAGGAACATTGGATGGTTTGGCTCGATGGATTTTGGTTGGAATGAGCCCGTGAATCTGCGGCCGTTGACACAGCAAAAGAGTGCAGTGCATATAGGGATGATCTTAAAACCTTCGGTATTGGATCCATCAATGCAAGGTGGAGTTAAAGTGATCATGACTTTGCCGAGAGATGCGATGGTCGAATTCAAGCAAGATATGGATGCTATGAACAAAATTTACTTTGGTTTTACCAATTAATTTGGCTGGTACCTGGATGAGTCTCTCTGTGTGTGAGTGAATGTTTCCAAGAAAATCCGTGGATGCTTGTGCTTGTGCGATATATGAATGTTTGTGCTTGTGTAATATATGTGTGAATGCTTGTGTTTGTGATGAAACATGAATAATATATATATATATGAAATTTTATGAATGCTTGAATATGCTTTGTGTAGATGTCTTTCCTGCTCTGTATGTCTCTTTAATTTGTTTGATCTTGTTACCGACTTACCGTACAAAATTTAGAATAAAGAATATAAAGCTTCACGTTACTTTTTGATTTAAAAGTTTGGTTCTTTTCTGATTCCATTTTAGGGTTGCCGAGTTTCTAGGTGAATTTTCAAATTTCAAATTCTAATCAAGAACCTTCATAGGGTTATTTTACCTCATCAGAAGAAAAATCAGATTCATCTACTCTTTATCATATGAGAGGTCTCTTTATTTTTCCTCTGCCCAATCAAGTGACCAATAATGTACGTAGCTTTCTTCATGGCTGCTGAACGGGCAACCGGACTCGTCGGTTTTGTTCCTCTGTTTTTATAGCATGGAGTTTCCAGTGCACCTCAGACCAAACAGATATAAGTTATAACTCACGCGCTCGAGGAGTCAGGTTCATCTGGGCCGTGGAATCGAGTGCTGTTGCCGCCC
>OVBJ01002955.1:0-14511 GCA_900406535.1 Noccaea bulbosa
TTCTGGGCGATTTTGGAGTTTGGAGAATCGATCTGAAGCTTGTTCATCCTCTTTTCCCTTGTTTAGCCAAGTCTGAGGTGAGTGCGTGACTGTAGGTCCGTCTCACTGGAGTTTCTGTGATTTTCTGAGTTTTAGGATTGATGTTCTTCGTGTTTTTGAGTTGTTCTTCGAGTTTTTGGTTGATTGATTCGTTTTGGGGCCTTGAAAACCCCAGATCTGTGTTTGTGTTGAAACTGTGTCGTTTTGGAGTTTTGGGTCGCGGGGCAGTGTCGAGCGACACTCGTTAGTGTCGATCGACACTGAGAGGTCCGTGTCGACCGACACTTGCCCAGTGTCGATCGACACCGAACCTGGATGACGATCGACACTAACGAGTGTTATTGTTATTGATTTGTTGTCTGATGTATTGTCCATTGTTGACGTACATGGCCTGTAGACAGGATGATCCACTCACTGGGTATTTATGATAATACTCACGCAACTCTATTCCAATGTGTTGCAGGTAACAAAAATGTTCTTCCGCGGAAAGAGACCGAGATAAGAGGCTGAGGAAGAGTTTAGGAACTTGGTGTTAACTTTCATCATATGGTTGATCATGCATGAAAATTAGGGTGTTAGTTGCATTTTAATAATGTAGCAAACCTGGTGTTTAGGTTGCTGAAGTTTATTTATTCATTCATTTGTTATTGGTCTATTCGGTTAATTGTTGAACTGGAATTTATTTGATTTAATTTATTAATGATTTTTCTTTCGAGAACTTCCGCATTGTTTAAATAAAAAAAATAAAAAAGACTGGTTGTTTCACAACATGTGTCAAAAAAATCATTCAGTGAAATAAACATATTCATCTATAAAAGAAAATTATTTCATCCGTAGAACTTAATCAACCTATAAAATAAAATTATTCAACCCGTAAAAGGATATTAATGAATCCGCAAAAGAAAATTATTCAACCCGTAGGAAAATTATTCAATCCGTAAAATATTATCCAACATGTGTCAAAAAATCATTCAGTGAAACAAACATATTTAACCCGTAAAATTAAATTATTCAATTCGTATAACTTATTCAATCCGTAAAATAAAATTATACACCCCATAAAAAGATATTGTTGAAACCGCAGGATTATTTTTGATATTACAAATATATATTTTTAGATTTTTTGGAATTTTTTGGGTTATTAAATATATTTCCATTTTTTTCGACCCAGTCAATTAACATATTAAATTTCTGGTTTGACTAAACCATCGGTTTGTTTTAAGTTATTATTCTTGTATCCAAATAGTTTTATCTCCTATTCTTGTTTCCAAACAGANAAAGATTTTAGATGGCTTCTGTTAATCTGAAACCCAATTCGATTTAGAATAGTTAAAATTAAACGGCAATTTTACCGATTATTAAGCGCCTAATTATTGGACAAACGGGCATTTTTTAGAACACAATACTAGAGTTATTGGTGTGTTCACGCGGACACTAGGCACGCTCATTATTTATACTAGAGATTGAAGCCCCGCGCAAGCGCGGAGTTGTTTCCGATAGTTTTTATATTTAATTTTATTTATATTAGTAAATTTGAATTATTGTGACTTTTTGTTAATTTTCATGTGTTGGTTATATTTTGAGTGATCCAACCACTCATATTAAGATATGATCAATCTGTTTTTTAATTTTAATTTTGAAGATGTTAACTCCGTATTTTATCTCGAGTTTTCTATGTTCTGAAGTTTAACATGTTCTAAATATTATATTTATTTATTTTTATTAGACTATAAACATGCATTTGACTTAGCGTTAATTAGAATTTGTAAACATGGTGTAATATGTATAACTTTATACATATCTGCTTTGTTGTGGTAGCATATAAACATGATGATCATTTCTATTATATTAGTTTTATAAATATAAATTATATTTTTGAAACAAACATGCCACAATCCTTAAAATTTTCATGGTTTTCGTTGTAATAAAATTTACATATAATAACTCGACTTCTATTTGTTTTAAAAAACCAACTCTAACTCTAATTTTGTCATTAGCTTTCTACTATATTAATTAAACATTATATTCTATATTTTTAACTCGTAAACATATTATAATATTTTTAAATAGGATCCATACTTTTGAATAAAAGCTAACTATATACTGTTTTAAGTTAAATATTTTTGCTAACGTTTTAAGTTAAATATTTTTTACTTTATTTCAATTTTATACAATTTTCTTTAACTTTTAACACCAAATTATCACAATTTAATTAATTAATATTTGAATATTTTTCTTAGTTTTATTTATTTTTAAAATAGAAATATATAGAAAAAAATATGAAAAGATACATATTTAATAAATATTTTAAATACAATTTAATGTTTTATGCTGATGTGGACACTTTAGATGGAGAGAACACTCTCTAATTATATATAAGATGTTATATTTTTTTTCCATGCAGTGACATTGACAATAACAGTTGCGTGTCTCATTTTTTAACATGTCTTTTTGACAGTCTTTTAAAATATAAATTTTTAAAAATTTGTTTGAGATATTTACTCTACTTTCCAAAAGTATTTGAAATTTTGAAGTAATTTTCTCTAAAATCTATACTCTATAGTGAGAATATGGAGTAATTGCTGTAACAAAAAAAAAAAAAAAAAAAAAAAATGGAGNGGAGTAATTTTATCTTTTTGACGTCCTACTATACCTCTTATATTCCCGCATATGTTAATGTATTTATTAATTTGTTCTGATTCAATGCTTTTTTTCTGAATTAGTAACCTTGTATAATATTTTCTGGCTGACAGGCCAGATTTATTTATTTGCCTTTTAATTCCACAAAATTTTTCTGTTTCTTCATGTGAACAGGAAACAAACGTATACAGTGTGGTTTGAGATATTTACTCTACTCTCCAAAAGTATTTGAAGTAATTATTAATTTATTAATTTGTGATCACATGAAAAAACTGGGCAACAGATGGCTAAATAAGTCCAGATCGTACATTGACAGATGGCTAATGTATGTCAATGTATATATTAATTTGTAATCATTCAATGCTTTTACTGAATTAGTAACCGTGTTGGCTAACAAGGCAACGACACACATGAAATAAGCTCATCGACCATTGGAAATAAGTTGATCATCACAATCCTTGATTTTTTTATAGGTTTTGTTAGGTTTAACCGTGGAGAAGTTATACAAAGTCGATGTAATCTTGTTTACATATAGGATCGAATGTATTAGGGTTTTAGATATGATTAGCGGCTGATAATAATTTTTAATGTTTATCTTTGAAAAGGATTGCTACAAATCTATAAAAAAGATATGAACAATTTAATAATTTTTAATTTATTGACAAAAAAAAAAAATTTATTAATGGAAATTTATTCTTTTCAAATCTGAGAATGAACAAAATCACTTTGCAAATAATAGTATTGATATAGATAATAACATAGGTCCAAAACGCAAAAACAAATAATGTTCAACGTGACTTAATCTTGGGTTAATAATTTAATATAAGAAATAAGAAAAGGAAATCAACCAAATAAAAAATCCTAAAACAGCAAGGATTAGGTATCCTTAAAGCACTATATAACAAGGGACATGGTTGCACTCTTTGCCTCACAAACACATAATCTCGACACAACTCCAAAACACATTCTGAGAGTTTGAGATCTCGTATATAACCTTTCTTGTTGTCTTCTCTGTTAATCATCTTTCTCCTTTTTCTTGCATACCACGGAACCATGGCTCTAACAACATCAACAAAGACGATCTTCGGTTTCATGATCAGCTAACAGCCTACACGGTTCTCTTGGGTTTCTTCTCCGCAACAACCTACAAAGTCGGAGACTCTGATGGATGGACGGCGAAGGACGACAAATATCACGGTTGGGCCGAGGGCAAAAAATTCAACGTCGGTGATTCACTCCTCTTCGAATACGATCACAACTTCAACGACGTCATTCAAGTTATCCGTTTGGACTACGATTTATGCCAGTCTTCTTTTGCTGAAGCCGTCTACAAAACAGGACACGATGTCGTGACCCTTACGAAACCAGGGCATCACTACTTCATCAGTTCAAATCCTGCTCGATGCAGATCGGGACAGAAACTCGACGTTCATGTTCTTGGCGACGAACTCGCTGAGCTTGAGTTCAAACTAAATCCTATGACCGAAAGCCTCCATTCCCCGTGGAAAAGTCAGGTTACGATCTCCTCAGAGTCATCAAATCAGGAACCCATGGACCGTCTCACTATGTGGTTACGCAAATTCCAACGATTTGGTTTGGGATTAGCTTAAGAATTGCTGTAATTACTCATTGATTGTGTTGAAATTTGTATTTAGCTTACTCGTTCATCGTACTTTTTAATAAAAAAAAAGTTTTTTTTTTTTTTTATTCAGATAGGTTGTGTAATATTGATTGACAAAGACAACAAGTGTTACAAGTACTGTTATTTTTTTTTTCTTAAGAGCATATAGTTTACATATTTTGTGACTAATTTCTATATTAGTTATTACTATATTTTTTTTGAAAAAATTAAAACTAATCCAGTCAAATTAATTAAAACCAAATAACGTTAATTGGGTTTAAATTTCTTATGTGTTACGGTGATAAACCTTAAACATAAGAAGATTTGGTGTTTATGTTTGATTACCACTAACTTCAACATATGGTGGCCTTTTCTACGAATTACTCTTCTTTGAATCAATATTGGTTCAATACCAATTTAATTTAATCAGCAATTTTTTTTCGCTTTTGTCCTAACATCAGCAAATCGAGTTTTTCATGTTTTTAAATTGAGAAATTAACGTACTTACCTCTCGCTCATTGCAACGCTAATTTGCATATCGGTTGTCTGTAATTTTTGCTAATCATATTCACCACATGCAATATGTCAAACCAAATAATAGTAGATTACAAAAGTTGAAAATTACTAAGCTCATTTAGTGCTAAAGAAGATCATTATGATCAGCCACTTCAAATAAAGATTTTCAATCCACAATCTGGTTTCAAACATGACCTTCAGCGGAAACGCAAAGGTTGAATTTGTTAAAGCTTGTTAGGGAGCTAAGAAAAAACACAGAGGAGTTAGCCCTTTTGGTTACAAGATGAAGAAGAATCGTTCGGTTCAAATTGGTTGGTCAAATGATGGATTACTATTTCAAATTAAGCTACGAGACTCAAATGAAGAATATTTTAGCAAATTAAACAAATAGATTGAAAGAACTTTGAAGGATGTATTACATTTATAATATGATTATTATTTTTAGATATTGATCATTGATTCCATTGACATTCATTTGGAGGAACAGGCCATTTTATCCGATCAGTACAATAATCGTAGTTCATGTACTTTGCTCTCACATTCTTGAGTGCCTTCTGTTCATCTGCAGTTAAACTACTATACTTCTTGTTGTTCCACGAGTATGTTGGTGAAGCACAAAGTTTCGTATTAATGTTCCCATCCGCTTGACAACCCGAAATGGAAAACCCTTGGACATTGGCTTTAAAAGGAGCATAAGACCAATCAATCTTGTCCTTACCACCGTTTGATGCCCATCCTTCGCCATTCCACAGACAACCCACCGCTTTCATGGGCTTTGATGGATATTCTACTCCATTTTGGTTATTTTTGAATATTCTTACTGGAACGTTGTCCACATAAAACCTATTATCGAGAGAGAAAAAAAATATATTATCAAATCATAGTGATTTTTTTTTACCTTTGTCTAAAATATAAAGGATTTTTTTTTTTTTTTTTTTTTTTTAAATTCAGTTGTATTTGTATTTAGGTTCTTTCGATTCAGTCTGCTTTTATACAAATTCGATGATTATGTAATTATATTTATAAATAAATAGATGCATGAAGAGAAAAGAGGGAGATAAAACATACACAATTTGATATGGATTCCAGAGGATCCCATAAGTGTGAAAATCTGCGGTGGGATCGAACCAAAGATTATACTTTTGTTCTCTATTCCCTCGGCCATTGGTAAACACATTGGTTTGAAGTGCTATTGGTTTTCCTTTTCTATTACCCAAGAACTCAAAGTCAAGCTCGTCTTGGGTGTTTCCTTCAGAAGTCAACTATAAACAATACACAAATGTATAAAGATAACACATTCACAATGTTGAAAATTCAATTTAATGTAATAAAGAAAAAACTTGCGATGAAATGACTAGAGTAAGATTCCAACGTACGTAAAAAGCTGTGACAACGCCGGCAGTATCTTTTGTTGGAGCCAATTTGATTCTCGTTTGGAAAAATCCTGATCCGTATTTGTGTTTAGAATCATAGCGAGAACCTGTTTGTAATATAAATAGGTTGTTTCAAACTTTTTCTCGTTTACAAGTTACAACGTAGCCTCGGTCCAATATAAATAGTGGCCCGGATCAAGAAAAGAAAATGTGACTCTTGAATAAACAACAAATTTCGCAGTACAAAAATAAAGTTAAAAAATTAATATGCGAGACAAATCATATTTTTTATATATAATTGAAAAGCAATAGTATAAAGATATGAAAACCATGGATTTCAAACTTTGTAGCCTACAAATTATATATTCACCTAAATTATATATGTGGCTTATGAAAAAGATAAAAAAAAACAAAAAAAAAAAACTAGTGACCCATGGGATAAAAAAACTTTTGAACTACGTGGATTTCAAACTTTGTAGCCTACAAACTATATTAACCTATGTGGCTTATGAAAAAAAGAAAAAGAAAATTAGTGACCCTAGGCTATGGCATAGCCTGCCTATCCTACGACCGGGCTTGCTACAATAACGTACAAGCACAATATCCAATTTGAATTTAGGTTACTATATGGCGACGTCGCATAACAAAAGGTAGAAATCAATGAACCTTGTGCTTTATCCATGGTGAGCTGGACTTCTTTCCCTTGGTTGAGTTTTAAGACATTTCCCCACGTAACCACGTAGTTCTCATCGAACCCGCTACCTCCACTAGGTTTAGCAGCATGAGCCGCTACAATCAAGAATAATAGTACTGAAACAAAATTAATGATGGAAAACATATGTTCTCTTTTATTCATTTTCAATATTATGTTGAGTATTATTCACGGTGGAGAGATCTCCCCTATTTATATACATGTATAGTAAGGGGTAAATTTGAGGGCTGATTTTGTGAAAATTTTATATTGGTAAAAAAAAAAAGAATAAAATTTTGGTCATTTAAAGTTTTATTTTAGTCAACATATATACTAAATTGCTGTAGACCTGTAGTACTAACTATGTGGTGAAATTCAAAGCAAATTGGGAAAACTATTGGGTGGTTATTAGTAGATGAATTATTAGTAGATAAGTTTTTTTAAACTAGTAAAAATTTCACATTCCACATGTTATTGGTTTATAGATTCTGAAAATCTAACTAAAATATATATTGTTTTTGGATGATGATTTTTAAATTCCATAAAGTCTATTATTATTCAAAAAGTTTGTGTTTTAATGTGAATCATCAAAATCCTTGCTACAGGGACATATATTTTCAGCAATTTAACTCATAAAACAAAAATTTCAAATAACTCTTAGATTCTCAAAAATTATAGTAAAATATTTTGATAGATAAGCTAAATATACAAATTCTCTTCTATTCTAACCAAAAACTAATTTGAGTTATTGGGATATGAATTTATATAGAGTTGAGAGAATTTTTAGATGAGAAAATTCCATAAAAATACTTCAACTAAATTTTGAAAAGCTTTTTAATACTCCAATTATTTTTGTGCCCAAAACAATATCCCAACAATTCTGTTTGTCTATTTTAATACCTAAACTTTTTAAACCGAACCCATTTAACACATTCGGTTCAGCAGAAAGTTAACTTCTATTATCTTTTTATTTTTAATAGTTAAATACTCATATTTAAATGAAAAGTTATATTAAATTTCAAAAAAAATCCAAAAAATCAAAAAATCCGAACCATCATTAAAATTAAAATTGAGAATAAGAAACTAAAATTGTATTATAGATTTATTAATTAAATTAATATTTATATCTTTGTAAAGAACCTAAAATTTCTTAGAATGTGCTTTCAAAAGTCAAAAAAATCAAAAAACAAAAATATTCTGTAAAAGTATTAAGTTATTGTTGGGGTCAAATCCCACCCCATACATTCTCACAAGAACCGAATCGAACCGGGGACTAAACTGTAAAACCAGCAGTTATCCCAAAACAGGCCGAACCGACGTCCAGCGGAGCGATTCGAGCCGAGGCCCATCGAGGAAAGCCCATAACCAAAGAATACCGTATACTAAGTCGGCGCAAACAGAAAAGAAAAGATTGGTTATGGAATCTTTGCTTAAATCTTGTAAAGTCGATCCTATTCTCTTATAAATAGGAATCAATATTTCATTATTCGAGACTGGGGAACATCTAGCAAAGGCATACGCCATAAATTTGTAGCTCGCACAACAGCTAATAAAACCATCATTTGGATCACTCTGTGTTTACATATAAAGTTCTTCGGCTCTCCCGAAAACATATCTAAAACCATTGTGCATGTTTCGGCCCACACAATTATGAAATATTATATTTTCAAATATTAGAATGATAGTTCATTTTTAATTTTGGAAATAACTAAAAATACCCAAAATAATTAAAAAATAATTCAAACAAAAGCAATATTGAGTTTTTATGAATCATGTTAATTTGTATTTTAAAGTTATTAGTTTTTTTTAGTTTTTGGAAATTTTAATTTTTTTTAAAAAATTTTTATGTAAAAAAAGTTACAATTAATTTTTATTTAAATTGTTATTTTCGATTTTTTGTATTTTTTGGGATTTTAAAGTTTTTTGGAATTTTTTGAAATTTAATATTTTTAATTTAAATTTTTGAATTTAATTATTAAAAAAATAACGAAAGTTAACTTTCTGTTAAACCGAATATGTTAAATAGGCTCTGCTGAAAATTTTTAGGTATTAGAATTGACAAACATAATAGTTGGAGCATTGTTTTGGACACAAAAATAGTTGAAGTACTGAAAAGTTTTTTGAAATTTAATTAAGATTTTTTTTATGGAATTTTTCCAAATCCATCTACCAATTCATATTCCAATAACAAGGATTTTAATGAATTCATCAAATCGTTAAAATACAATTTTTTGATTTTGAATGGAAACTAAAATTTATTAAACCAATAAAAATAGATTTTGGTAAGGTTGTTATAATCCATAATTTCTGAAAAAAATTCGATCGATGTACATTTTATTTTTATTGTAGTGTGAAATTGTTTTTTTTTTTTTTGAGGTTCAATAATGAGCACAAATTAATCTGCGAATGCATGAATATTATTATTTTTTTGGTAAAAATGCATGAATATTATTACATCACAGTATATGAGAGAATCGAATATCCACACCCCAAAAATATATGAAAAATCAGTTGTTACATATCGTATATGTTATGTAATAAATTTAAGTAGATCAATATGTGTGTGATGTGAATCAAGCAACAAATTAATACATATCTTTTTTTAAAATGATAATAAGCAACAAATACTACAGTGGCAGTTGAACTACCGTAGTTCCTGCACTTACAAGTATACAAGGCACTATAAATTGTAAATTTTGAACTTTATGAAGAAGCATGGTATTCACAGGGTTTATAAAGCAAGTCTCGTTGGTAATTTATCAAAGGTTTTGAATATACCTAAAGCTTCTTATCTTCTCTGATGCAAATGTTCCTAGAAATTTAGTGATTTCTAATGTTGTTCAAATGATCAGGAAACATACAATTATTTTCGTTCATGATAATTTATATATTGATAGTTTCTGATCTTTGTTTTATTTTTATTTTATTTTTCAAAAGAAGAGAGTTGTATATTTAAGCGGTGCATTCGTATTAATATGATACTATATATAACTTTTTTTTGTTGTTGTCAAACTGATACTACATATAACTAATTAATTCTATCGACATTCATTGGGAATAACACGAAATCTAGCCTGATCCGAACAATAGTCATATACTTCATATAGTTTTCTCTCACATTCTTGTAGGCCTTCTGCTCGTAGTCGTAGCTGCTTAGCCAACTGTATCTCATGGTGTTCCACCAGTACGTTGATGAACCACAAGCTTCGGCGTTGTTACTCAGATCATCCACGTGGCAACGGGAGACGGAAAAATCTTCGAATTGGGCCTTAAAAGGAGCGTAGGCCCAATTAGTCTTTGTTATGCCACCATCTGTTGCCCAGTTATCGCCGTTCCACAAGCTACTACTACTCACCCACCACTTGCATAGGCTTCGATGGATAGCTCACGTCATTGCTTGTGTTGTTTTTGAACACTCTTATTGGGATATTATCCACGTAAAACATATTATCAAATCATCTTCTTTTTTTTTTTTTAATTTCATATCATCTTCTCATTGTAAATATATAATCATAAAGTACCGATAAATCATATATATTGTCCGTTATTTTAATTAATTTTTATAGTCCTCTGTCCACTTGAAAACAAACCACTAGGACATTCTCTTTTGGTTTTCAACAAACAAAATATTATTGTAAAAAAGAAAAATCACAGAAAAGGAGAAGTACGTACACGATATGGAGAACTTTAGAACTTAAAAGGGGTGTGTTTAGCATTATAAACGATTTAATTAAATAAATTTTTTTAAAAAAAAATCCCACGCTTACTTGAGCGTTTTAAGCGAGCGCTTGTGTTTAATGAACACCTGGCACTCTCCAATTGGCCAGAGGAAATTGAGAAAAAAGAAAGAGCGATTCTCTTTCCCTTCTAGCTCTTGTCTCTCTCTTCGCTCTCGATTCGATGACGAAGCATCGAGATAATGATCGTACTTTCGGTTGGTGCTTCTTCGTCATCTCCGATCGCCGCCGTCTTCTCCGGCGAGCTTATTCTGTTTTCTTTCTTAGAAGTTACTCTTGGAGCTCCTTGCCCGATCAATGGCGAGTCTCGCGTTTCTCTCCGTTACTCGCCATAAGATTGCTTCGATTCACGAATTACGACCCAGGAGATTATTCTCTGAATGTAGGTTTCCTCTGGCTTATCTTTGTGTCAGTTGCATTATCTCACTTAGGTGTGAAATCGTTTATCTATTAGAATCAAATGGACCAAATCCTGTTGAACTTGCGGTTGATTAGAATCTAAGAATCCTCAATTCTCGGTCACCAAATTTTCTGCCAGCCTTTTGTGATAGTGTTTCCGAATGCTTTGTAATGAAATTTAGCTGCTGATATGATACAGATTCGCTGCAATTTCATCAATCTGTTTTTGACTCTTGAGAGTGGTAAATGCAGAATATTAGTGGCCATAACTATGGAAGACCAGGTCTTTCTCACATTAGTGTTTCACGGAATGAAAGAGGTAATGTTCAATGCCGTTTTTAAACTATTTCCATTGGTAATCTGCTCGTTTCTTATCTGTGTTTTATGAATCTTAAAACCAAAACACCCTTGTTTCCTTTTCGTTGTCTTGTGCTTTCATGGTTAGAATGGATTCGTGGTGATGGAGATTTTGCTCAAAGACTAGATTTTGCTCAAAGACACTGATTCATTTCGGTTTTTCAGGTTGAAGTATGGCTTCAAACATTTGCTCCAGGTTCAGAAACGTAACACCGATTCACAGGCACTCCTGTGAAGAGGGTTTCGTTGTCCTGAAGGGCAGTGGTACTTATCGATTTGCTTATCGATTCTCCTTTTGTGAAGGTACTTCTTTTTACTCACTGTTTCTTGCTTTTTGCTTGGTTTTGTTATCTATCTGATGGCAGCATTGGCATGCAATCACACATCTGTTTAGTTTTTACAAGTTTGTTATTTAGTAAAATTCCATCAAAGCACTACTCGGCTGGTTTGTGTTTGTTTCATGGTACTATATTTGCTTGTGATTGTCAGCTTAGGATCGAAGATATCAATCAATCATCTCCGTCCATTTCATATGCAAGATTTAAATCATATCAGCATCGTCCATTTTTATTCATAAATGCACTTCCTTAGTGATTGCTTGGCTGCAATTCTAATACGACCAGAAATGGGGTGAGCCTAGTATATATATATTTAGTTATTTGTATATTAATATTATTATAAATATACATTTATACACATACTAAAAGAGGGCAGCAAGAAAAGACGATGAAGAACTTAGAAGAGCGTTAGAATCGAAGATATCAATCAATCATCGCCGTCCATTTCATATGGAAGATTTAAATCATATCAGCATCGTCCATTTTTATTCATAAATGCACTTCTTTAATGATTGCTTGGCCGCAACCACACTCTTTCTATTTCCTCTATATAAAGGAAATTCTTAAGCGGTTCAACATTCAGAACTTCTTAAAGGAACATACCAAAACCTAAACGCCATTACTACTTTTCGCGTTTTTCTATGGGAAAGAAGCGGGATTGTTGTTGCAGTGGCTGTTGCATTCTTAGCCTTGATTCATGTTTCTGTCTCATTTCCTTCCGTAATGCTTCATGGATTTTCAGCTGAATGTTCTGATGAAACAAACTCTGACTTCACACGGTTTCTCACTGACCACTCTGGCTCTCAAGGATTTTGCTTGTAAGTTGAGAACTTTTCTTATTTACGACGTCTATAGTGGCTAACCATGATGATGTATTTTGTTTGATAGTACAACTCTTGTTTTTCTTTATGAATCCAGAGAAATTGGAAACGGATTTATCGATTCATGGTTAAACAAGTCGAAATAGCGTGTGAAAAGGTGAAGCAAATGGACGTGTTGCGTGAAGGATACAACGTAGTTGCAAGATCTCAGGTTTTTTGATACTTTCATGAAAAGAAAAACAGATAGAAAAACAGTTTTATATATATATATCTTTACCCTTTTATCTTTTGATGAATGATGGAACAACAGGGGAATCTAGTTGCTCGAGGGCTGATCGAGTTCTGCGATGATGGGTCTAAGGTTTACAACTACGTATCTTTAGCAGGTCCTCATGCTGGAATCTCCTCTGTTCCTTTCTGTAATATTACTGGTGTAAGCATTTTTAAAAATCTCTTATCTTTTATATGATTTTATTGTAATCATTCAATCATATTAACAACAAGGTCTTTCTCTGTTTTTTTTGTTTTTTTTGTTGGTTTTTGGGTAAAGAATGGTGCCTTGTGTGACGTCGTAGAACAACTGATTCATCAGGCGGTCTATACCGAATTCGTTCAAGTATCTCTCTCTACCTCTCTCACTATGAGGATTGTAATCATTAGTCAGTGATTAGTTAACATCTCCTCTGTTTGTTTTTCTTTTCATGAAAGTATCAAGATACCTGAGATCTTGCAACTATGTTGTATCCTTCACGCAACACGTCCATTTGCTTCACCTTTTCACACACTATTTCGACTTGTTCAGTAAGTGGCATGAACCATGAATCTTCTTCTCCGTTTCCAATTTCTCTGGATTATTCATAAAGAAAAACAAGAGTTGTACTATCAAACAAAATACATCATCATGGTTAGCCACTATAGACGTCGTAAATAAGAAAAGTTCTCAACTTACAAGCAAAATCCTTGAGAGCCAGAGTGGTCAGTGAGAAACCGTGTGAAGTCAGAGTTTGTTTCATCAGAACATTCAGCTGAAAATCCATGAAGCATTACGGAAGGAAATGAGACAGAAACATGAATCAAGGCTAAGAATGCAACAGCCACTGCAACAACAATCCCGCTTCTTCCCCATAGAAAAACGCGAAAGTTGCTTTTGGCGTTTAGGTTTTGGTATGTTTCTTTAAGAAGTTCTGAGATGGGAATTTCCTTTATGTAGAGGAAATAGAAAGAGTGTGATGTAGTTAGAAATAGAATTACAGCCAAGCAATCATTAAGACAATGCATTTATGAATAAAAATGGACGATGCTGATATGATTTAAATCTTCCATATGAAATGGACGGCGAAGGTTGATTTTACACACTCAGTTTCTCATCGTATATTCTTGCAGCCTCTTTTAGTATGTGTGAATGTATATCTATAATATTAATATACAAATAAATAAAATTACTAGGCTCACCCCATTTCTGGTCGTATTCCTGCGTATGTTCATGTGTTTATTAATCTACTAGGCAATGATCCGCGCGGAATTTTATATTATTAGTACTGATGATATCAAATTTTGTACTTTAATTTTGTGTTTCAAAAATACATACGCATAGTAATTAAATAAAAATTATGGGTATAAGTTCCGTTATGTCCCGTCTTGTCTCGTTCATTTTCGTCTTGTCCATTCCGTCTTGTTCATTTTCATCCCGTTTCTTTTCGTTCCGTCCTGCTTCTTTTCATCTCTTCCCGTCCTGTCACGTCTTATTTCATTTCTTCTCATCCCGTTTTGTCCCATTCTGTCTCGTTTCATCCCATTTTATCATGTCCCGTTCATTCTCTTTTTGTTATGTTCATTCCCATCCTGTCTCATTACTTATTGTTTCTTCCCATCACGTTCTTTCCCGTCTCGTTTCTTCCCATCCCGTCCCATCCTGTTTCTTCCCCTTCTGTTATGTTCTTTCTCGTCCTATCTCATTACTTCTTGTTTATTCTCATCAT
>OVBJ01002956.1:0-14508 GCA_900406535.1 Noccaea bulbosa
TAAGTCATTTCACATATAAAAAGTGTATTTTCAAAACTAAAAAAAAACAAGGGTAGTTTTCAAATTAAAAATTCATCAAAAAGAATATTTACAAAATTTCTCAAAAAAAAGGATATTAATTTTGCATTTGACTTCAATTTTTGTACTAGTTTTGAAAACAGCCCTTTTAGTTATTATTTTGAATAGGGAGACAAGTATGAATAAGAGTATAAGACCGTGCAGTCTACTTGGATTCAAATTCTGCAATATGGAATTTGAAACAATATAAATCGTGGTGGACCAACTACCCTGATGGAATGAAAATCAAATTCATACATACCTAACCAAATAAGATCAGATTTATTTGTGACGTTAATTTTGGTTCACTCATTTTCTTTCGACCAACACACATCGAAAATCGAACGTAAATCAGTGCTCCCCGGTGATAAAAATAAATTAATGATATGTGTTTCCATATTAAAAAAGTAGGCTAATACAATAAAAATATTATTTTCAAATTAGAGAAAATGATTAATTTACGTTCCGTCACAATAAATAAAGCATCATAAAAAGTTAGACAGGCCACACCATCACCATGCTAATTGATAATTCCACGTATGTGGACATTTCATATTTCTTAGCACCCCTTTGTTTTTTTCTTTTCATTTGGAGTATTATTTTTAGCATATTTTGTATCTATCGAAACTTCTGAATCAAAAGTTAGACTAGGTTAGTCGACGAAAAAAATTATGTTGAAATATGTTTTTATATATGTATTACACATGTACATGTTGTTTGGTATTTATTTTACTTGTAGAATGTTTTACATTTTATAGAATGAAATTATTGTTCAAAGCTTTTATATTTTGGATGATACTATAAGTAAATTCTTCACCATACATATCCAATTATAATTGACTCCAATCAAAAATGAATCTACGACCACTTGTGTTCTCTCCCTCTATGTTTTTAATTCTGCTTGCATTTTTCACTAATTTTTAAGAACTAACACGAAGCAAAAACAATTTCTGCATCAGAATTAAGTGGGACTTATTAATTCAGAGCTAATAACAGCTGTTCTTGTGATTCATCATTGCTACTACAGAAGCTATATTTCGTTCTTCTTTTTTTTCCTGGTTTCTTACTTCAGTTTCAATCCATTTACTTATAAATTCATCATTCAGTACTTTACAAAAAAAAGAAATGTCGTGTAGCGAAAGAAGTATGGGACCTCCATAAGTCCATAGGGCATGGAATATGACTTATGAGGAAAATGATGTTTGACTAAAACCATCATTTGTTTAGCCCTTACGTTTCCACAAAATGGCACTCCTCTTTTTCTCTTTTTCTTAATTCCTCTAATAACGTGATGATAACGATAATTATGGCTGCTAAATAAGGAGTACACATCCGTAATTAATAACTATAACAATACGTACAAGATATATTATTGTATATACTTTATGGACCATGTAAACCTTAATCAACCTACTAGCTTTCAAAATGTAAGAGCTTGTATTCTTTCAGTTTTTATTAAATAATATATTGTAGAATCAAGCACATCCACACACACACACATACATAGGAGATATGACCCAAAATATTTGTTATAAGTATAACTGTTGGGGATGATTTTTTAGAATAAACTAACACGAACAGAACTACATGTGGATGGATAGTCGTGAAGAAGGCTCTGCGAACAGACTTCCTCGTATTAATCTTCCTCAAGTTATTAGAGAATATTCTCGTGCATACTACCCAAAAGAAAGAAACGATAGGAGAGCTATATCTCAAAAATCCCATATTTAGGCCAATAAACAAGCCTTTTAAAACTCTAAAAGCTCATATCCAAGCACTTTTATTGGCCACTGATTCCATTTGGATCTCATTTTCTTTAAGTCCACGGTTTGCTCTCTGCAACAGGACTTGGACTTCCTGTTCTTATGTATTTTCATTTTTTACAATGAACATATCCTCCTGTCCGAATCAGAATAAACATTTCTTCATCTCTTTGGTCTAAAAGTATGGTTCCACTTTTGTCTATTATGGCCTATGATAGTCTGATCCTCGCTCCATTTCATTTTCCCGTAATATCACAAAATGCATTTTCTTAAGATTAAAATAAGTATTTTTAATTTACTAATATAATTAAGTTCAAATTTGAAAAAGAACTACATTTTTGGGTTAAATTAAAAAAAAAAAGATAGAAGCCTCTCTAGTGTTCAGTCTCAGAAGTGGAAAATTATAACAAAAATGGTAGTGATATTTAGGAATCTTTAGATTCATGTATTGAAAAATGGTTTTTAAAATTGGAAAATTATAACAAAAATGGTAGTGATATTTAGGAATCTTTAGATTCATGTATTGAAAAATGGTTTTTAAAATTCAAAACTATTTAGGAATTCACACAGCTCACTTACAGACAGACGACAGGAACAGTGACAAGGAAAAAAAAAATTATTTCCATTTTTCTATATTTACTTTACTTAGCTTATTGTATTAAACAATTTGTTTAATTTATTACTTAGGGAACCTGATACCACTTTGTTGTGTTTGCGTGGTTCTTGTTCATCTCTCTCTCTCTCTCTAAGAAAATCTTTCTTCTGCCAAGCAAACCATTTTTGAAATAATTAATTCTTCAAAGGTTTGTGTGTATTTCCTGATATTATTTTCGATCTCTGAAAAACATATTTTGAACAACTCCCCCTACTCTTCTTCTCTTCTTCTTCTTCTTTCTCTTTGTTTTTTGTGTTGCATCTCCGATCTTGTTCTTACTTTGCTTTGGATCTTTGTTGAGTTTCAAAGATCCAAGCTTTTATTCTTCGAAACTGGTAAGCATGCATATTAGTTTCTGGTGTTTTTCTGATCCAAATTATTTTCTGCTCATTGCATTATCAAAAGGGTTTGGTTTGGTTTTGTTTTGTTTATTGTGTTCTTAATTCTTTCTTCCCAGATTTCTTGTTAAATCTCATGTTTCTGCAAGTAGAGTTTCCTTCTCTGGAACTACTTTTATAAATGGTTTGCTTATCTTATTTCCAGTGTTATTGATTTTTGTTTTTTTTATCAATTATTTCTGGAAAAAAAAATCTCAGTGATCTTTAGTCTATGAATCTATGATCACCAGATGCTTGTTTAAATTCCCAAGTGGGGTTTCTACAATCTTGATCTGTTAGTCTCTTACTGTGATGTTTTGAGTTTCATATGAATCCTTGCATAAAATAACACTCAAATCAAATTGAAAACGGATGTTTTGAGGGGAAATAGAAAAATGTTTATGAATCAAAATTGACTCTTTTGACTGTTCATGTTTGTGATATGCTTCACCAATCGGACTCACATACTTCAAAATCTCACCCACTAATCCTAATTTTATTCTCTGTTTTTGACTCCTTTCACATGAAATAATATTTTGTTTTCTAAAAGGATCTTCTCTAGTTTCTGAGTTTGACACTTTCCTCTTATGTGGTTTCTTCAAATCAAACAGCTTTTTTGAACTGTTGCAGGTTTCATAGGCTTCACATATTTGGTAATCCAAGATCTGGTGTTATGCAGAAGAGCAGAAAGGTGAATAGTAACAGTGGAAGTATCAAATGTTCTTATCATCCACTGATCAAAGCTCTCCAAATAATCCATCATCTTCTTCCAATTTCTTACATCTGACCAACTCTAGTGATGAGTTAGGTCAATCCAGTTTCTCCATCAGGTAATCTAAGCAAGTTTTTTTTCTCCGGTTTTTTTGGGAGGTTTCATGAAGAAGAAGTCAACAGTTTCTTTCTTCACCATTGCTTTAGGCAAAGTCTTTAGCTTTCTTGATGAGTCTGTTCATAATAGATAATAGATCTTTTCTTCTCATCCATTCAATTTCTTAATGGGTCAGATTAAAATCAACTTTTTTTTTTTTTTTTTTTTTTTTTTTTTCNTCTGGGATTATGTGAAGCTTAATGGTATTGAGTTTTGACTATTTCTCTTTATTCTTTGATCCGTTGGTCCATACCCACTGTGTTGATCTGAACGAGGCTCAGTAGTATCATCAATGAAACAAACTTTTTCCTTGTTGAGTCTTGTCTCTCAGAAGTTTTTTTCTTTATAAAGTCTGTACCTTTGTTTTGTCTGGTTGTTATATTACTAATAGTTGGTTAAGTCTTGGTTTTGATTATGTTTCTGCAGAGATTATGCATTTAGTTGCCGCACCAAGAACATCAAGAAAAGTTGGCCTTTTTCTTCAACAAGTTTGCAACTTTGTTTGAAACATGGCTTAAGTGATCTATTGCCACCGATTCAGCCTCCTGGCTCTGTGATTAGCCATCCTCCTGAAGCTTTGTCACTGAAGAAGCCGAACATAACTCACGTCGAAGCTATAAATCACAAGAGAAAGTTAGAGAAACTTGGCTCCAATCAGATATCAGCAAAGACTAAAGAAGGCTTTGAAAATGGTTTGTTGGCAACGACTTCAAATTCCAAAATACAAGTAGCTACCGTTAACAAGAATCCGAGAAAAAAGTGTGGGTTGATAGTGAAACCTGGAGCTTGTGTGGATAGTAGATCAAAAGAAGATCATAGTGGCCTCTTTGCAGCTTCTGAATCTATGGCTTTGGGAACTTGTCCCATCTGCAAAACCTTCTCGTCTGCTTCTAACACCACTTTGAATGCTCACATCGATCAGTGTCTCTCTGTTGACTCGGTAGAGCAGCCAGTGAGTAAGCCAAACAGGCCTAGGACTAAGCCACGGTTGAAAGTTAAATCCATGGTTGATATCTATGCTACTGCAAAAGAATGCACATTAGAAGACCTTGATAGAAGAAATGGAACAAAGTGGGCTATGGTTTCGAGCTACTCTAACCGGGTTGTCTCTGATAGTAAGCCTGAAGCGTCCAACAAAGAGAAGAAGAAGCAGAGAGTGTTGCGTGTTCGCGCTGATGAAGATGATGCTGGCATTGGACCTGTTTACATTGATGCTAAGGGGCAAAAACTGCGCATTTTATCTGAGCCATCACGAGAGCATGAAGAAGATGTCAGTGAGAAGAAAATTTCTAGCGAAGGTAAACGCTTTAGGAAAAGACTTCGAGGAAAGAAACATTCCAAGCATTTTACAAAACCAGTTCCTCAAAGCAGAAAGCTCATTGTTCGTAAAGGCAATGCTTCTAAGGTATGCTCTCATTCAACCTCTTATAGTTTTTCTAATAGTTTATGCATTAGCATGATGGGTTCTTGATTTGGTTGTTAGATTCTTAAAGTCACTTTAACAAACATCACTTGTGTAACAGGTACCGGAGGATCAAAGAGGATATTTTGAAGAAGGTAGTGGCATGGAGAGGTCAGAAACTCCAGGTCCAAGTCAGCGTCGTCTTTCAAGGAATGGAAATAAGAAAGGGACAAAAGTTTGTGATCAGCCATGTGAGAACGGGCATTCATTGTCAGGAGATTCTCTTGTGCTAAGAGGTCCAAGTCATGTGAGTACTACTGATTTGTCTGAGACGGTTTCTTCTCCTTTAAAGAGTCAAAACTCATGGAGAATTGGTGGGGAGAGCCAAGTCTCTGGAAAGAGCTGGGCTTTGTCTAAGAGGAAAAGTGCTTCATCATTTGTAGCAAATCCCTTGAGTTGTTCAGTACCTGTGGATAAGGTGTTTGCATCGGAGGCAAAGGGCTTTATGAAGTTGAAGAAAGCTCGGCTGGATTTCTCAGAGAACGAAGATGAAGATGAAGATGAAGATGAAGAAGATACAGGGAAATGGGAGTCTGAAATGACTCAAGAACGTGAGCTGACAGATTTTGATGATTGGGATGATAATGAAGAAACAGATAAGGTCTTACTAAGCTCAAATCCTTCAATTAGTGGGGAAGACAATGCTTATGAAAGCTATGAAGAGACTGGTAATAATGAAGGAGATGATGATATGTTGGACAAAACCAATGATGCAGATGCTGAGTTTGAGAGCATGATCTACGAGAAATCTGGTTGTGAAACTGCAGAAGGAGGAAGCTCATTCATGGAGGTTGATCCCATTCCTATTCCAGGACCTCCGGGATCATTTCTACCGAGTCCTTGGGATATGGGAACTGATGCATTTGAAAATCATGGAAACTCTTCAGTTATCACAAGCCAGGTCCAATCTCCGCAAGATCAGCTTGATCTCACTGACAGAAATACATCGGAATCACCTGTTTCAGCAATGTCAAACTTTGCAGCTCCTGAAACACAGACATTTAGTTTTCATAACATGGTCGCCATTGACAAGAGACCTTCCAGATTCAGAGACAATGATCAGTCATGTTGTTGCCAAAGAAAGGACAAAGCTTTTGAAGATACAACATTTGGAGGACAACCACCACACATGATCCAACAAGATTTGGATCTGTTGAGTAAGTCTGTTCCCACCATTCCTTCAAATTCCAACCCGGTGTTGCGGCTGATGGGAAAGGATCTGCTGGTAATTAACCAAAGAGAAGAGGCCTCATTTGGCGACTTAAGTCTAAAACCAACCTCTCAGTCTCCAGATCTCTCGAAGACACAACAACTTTCTCCTCCTGTTCATCTTCATCATCGTCCTTTTGGTGGAAACGGTTTGTATTTCGACACCAACACAAGCTTCTACAATTTTCCATGAGATTTCAGATCAAGAACTCTTCTTTTCTCCAAGCTTTCTACATTCCATGGCAATTCAGATCAAGAACTCTACTCTTCTCCACACTTTCTACATTCCATGACAGTTCAGATCAAAGTCCAGGCAACTTTCTTAAGCTTGAGAGTTCTTGAGAAGCTTTTTCCTCATCATTAAACCTCAAGATTTCAAGATTCTCTGATGAAGAGGTTGAGAAGAAGATCTCAAGAGGCTGCTTTGAAAGGTGAGATAGATTTTCTTTGAATCTACTTTCATAGGATATGAGAACTCCACTAAGGTAATGGACCCCACTTGTCCAAACTAGTTTCAAAGGGGTGAAAGATATAAAATATAAAAGTTATTATGGTGTTATAAAAACGAATTTTATAATAAATTATTTATGAGTTAACATCATGATACACCTCTGTTCTCTCTGTGTATATATATTTATATGGTTGAAATTATATGAGGTAGTCAAGATCATAGTCACCGTCATGACATACATTATGTATACGCAATTCATTTTCTTTTTTCTTTTGCTCACTAATTCCTTGTTTAGACCAGAAACATTTATACTTTATTATACATGTTGATCCAAATTTCTATTGAGTGTAAACAATGTCAAAATTAGACGGAGACAGATTTATTTATTTAATACTGAACAACCAAACTGCATTTGCCGAAAATGAGCTGTTTTTCTTGTTACAAGAAAATGTAAATTAATTGAGAATAATAATGGAGAGCATAGGTGATTCTAGGGTTTTGGGGGTGCAAGAGCTGGATGCGACGATGACTGATATCGGAGAGAGGTTAAGACCTCCTGGAGAGCCACTAGACGAAACAGGATTGGGATAGTGGGCGGAGAAAGTAAGGGGTATGCCGACGCCAGAGAATTTACAGGATGATAAGTTTGTATCGGCAATGTTAGAGGTGGAGTTTTCTGGGGGGAGGATGACGAGCTGGTGATAACGATTGAAAAAGAGGTGATTGATGTGATGAACAGGATGTGGAAGAGATGTATAATTGTTAAGGTGCTAGGGCGGAACATCACAGTACCTATCTAGAGCCGGAAGTTAAGAGAGTTGTGGAAGCCAAAGGAAGCTATGTATGTCATTGACTTACCACACCAATTTTTATTATTCGATTTGAGATCGAGGAGGAGTATATGGCAGCGTTGACGGGAGGGTCGTGCAAGGCGTTTGAAAGCTACTTGATGGCCCAGGCGTGGTTTCCGGAGTTTGATACACTCAGACATGAGCTTAATACGACTCCGGTGTGGGTGAGGTTGACGAATATTCCAGTTATGTTTTACCATAAGCGATACTTATGGACATAGCTAAGGGACATGGAATACCGGTGAAGGTGGATTTAACAACATTGAACTTCGAGATGGCAAGGTTCGCATGAGTTTGTGTGGAAGTGAATCTGGCGAAACCTTTGAAAGGTACAATTATGATTAATGGGGAGCGATATTTCGTAGCATATGCATATGAAGGCTTGACGAATATTTGTTCAGGGTGTGGGATATATGGGCATCTGATTCATGCTTGTCCAAAAGCAGCAATCGAAGCAACACTAGTTGTACTAACTCAAAAACGAGCAGAAGAAGCGAGGGCGGTGGTACAAGAAAGTGCTGATTTCACCACAGTTCAAAACCCAAGACAGAGAGCAACTATTTCGATGGCGTTTGCAGCGGGAACGTCCAGGGAAAGTGAAAAGCGAAATTGCCGGAATATCTCATAAAATATCCACGGAAAAATATTCTGACATCAAATAGATTTGGGGAGTTGACGATTGATACAAAATTACCAGATATAAGGGAAGTTGCGGATTTGGAGGAAGTGGATAAGGAAAATGTGAACATCCTAAATTCACAAGGTATAGAAAAGAGTACAAACCAAGACAGCAAGATTAATTCGGGGAAGAGAATTGACAAAATGATAAGTGTTAACAAGACAGGGCCCAATGATAAGCGGGCCGGGAAAATGAAAGCTAATACATCTCATAAACCAAATGCGAGGACCGGTTTGAATTGGCCCATGTGTGGTTTGGTCTTTGGTTCGACGAGAGGAGAATTGGAACAATCAAAGTCACGGAAGAGACTCAGAGTGGAAAATGGAAATGCAGGGAGATTGGGTGGAGTTTACACAGAAGCAGGGGAGCTAAGCGGCAATGGTAGTGGCAGGAATCTCAGTCTTGGGGCTACTCAGTCTGTATTATCAAAGAGCCCAAATGGGGGAAGCTCTGCCGAAGTATGTGAGCTACGTACATAACCGATGTCTGGAGAAAGTGGTTTTGATGAAGGCAAAATATAGAGCCCCGGTGTTCCAGTGGAAGATAGAATATAAAAAAATGATGAATTGCTTATTTTGGAATTCTCGAGGAGGCGAATAAACCTAATTTCCTCTGATCAATCCGATACATTTTGAAGAAGTGGAAACCCGATGTATTGGATGTGTTTGAAACACATGTCGGAGGAAACCGAGTAGGACGTATCTGCCAGGGATTGGGCTTTGACAACTCATTTCGTGTTGATTCGGTTGGGCAAAGTGGGGGATTGTAGCTCTTGTGGAGAACAAAGGTGAGAAAAGTTACGGTGGTCCAATCAGCGGACCAATACATCTGCGCCGAGATAGTGAAGGATGGGAAATTGTCCATTTGATAGTGGTATATGCTGCCCCGACAGTGAGCAGGCGAAGTGGGCTTAGGGGACAACTAAATGGGGTTATACAGAACCTAGTAGGACCAATGCTTATCAGGGGAGATTTTAACACCGTTATTTGCCTCGATGAAAGGACATGAGGGAATGAAAGACCCTCACCAGACTCGCTAGCTTTTGGAGACTGGATGAATAAAAGATCCCTTATCGACATGGGATTCACGGGTTCAAAATTTACTTGGAGAAGAGATAGAGAGGGAAAATATTTTGTAGCTAAGCACTTTGACAGAGTTCTCTACAACGCACACGCCCGGCTCAAGTGGCATGAAGCGACAGTCAAACATCACCCCCACTTATCATCAGACCATGCCTCAGTGTATGTTCAACTTGAGCCCGCAGTGGTGGGAAATCCATGGAAAATACCGTTTAGGTTTGAAGCAACATAGTTAAAACACGCTGGGTTTAAAGAGTTATTAACGAGTTTGTGGAGTGGAGAAATGGAAACGCCAAAGGCATTAGAGGCCTTAAAAACTAAACTCAGAAAATAGAACAGAGAAGTGTTTGAAGACATTAAGAAATGCAAGGAGAGTTTAGTAACAGAGATTAAAGCACTACAAGATTTGTTGGAGCTGACACAAACTTATGATCTTTTACGTAAGGAGGCAGATTTATTGTCGGAGTTTGATGTGATTTTGGAGCAGGAAGAGGTACTCTGGTTTCAGAAATCTCGAGAAAGATGGATCGCATTAGGAGATCGAAACATCAAATATTACCATACAACTACAATGGTGAGGAGAAGAAAAAATAAAATAGAAGCACTGAAGGATGATGACGGTAGTTGGATAATGCAGTCGTTGGAGTTGGAGAAATTAGCTACAGAATACTACAGGAAGCTGTACTCCATGGATGATGTTGAACCTGTTGTGGAACGCCTAAACCCAAAAGATTTTAGGAGCTAGTAGAGCTTAAATAACCGTTTTTAGAGAAGGATGTGGAAAAATCAGTAAGAAGTATGGGAAGATATAAGACTTAATGCCTAGATCGGTACCAACCAGTGTTTTATCAAGAAAGTTGGGATGTTTTTGGGAGCTCTGTGTCTCAGTTTGTGTTGGATTTATTTTGAACATGTAACTTACTGCCAAGGACAAACGACGTGATAGTTGTCTTTATCGTAAAAGTACTAAAGCCAGAGAAGATTACTCAATTTAGGCCGATTAGTCTATGTAATGTGTTGTTTAAGACAATTGCTAAGATAATGGTGATGAGACTGAAGAAGATTAGGCCTAATCTAATCGGACGTGCGTAGTGAAGCTTCAAACCGGGCGATTGAACACATATAACATTGTCCTAGTACAAGAAGCGGTTCATTCCATGAGACAAAAAAAAGAAGGAAGGAATGGATGCTCCTGAAACTAGATCTTGAGAAGGCGTATGAACGAGTTCGATGGGATTTTTAGAGGATACACTCTAAGCAACGAGGTTTCCAGAGATGTGGATTCGATGGATATTGCAGTGTGTGTCCGGACCCGATAAGAGCATCTTGTGGAATGGAGAGAAAACATATGCTTTTGCTCCTAAGAGAGATATTCGACAAGGTGACACCGTACCTGTTCGTGCTCTGTTTAAAACATTTATACCATCTAATTAAGAATGCAATCGCCCTGAAAGAATGGAAACCAATCCAGTTATCATGTGGTGGACCACTTTTGTCACATATTTGCTTTGCTGACGATTTGATCCTTTTTGCGGAGGCCTCGGTCTGCCAAATACGCGTTATGCGCAGGGTTCTAGAGAAGTTTTGTATCGTTTCAGGGTAGAAGATGAGCCTTGAGATGTCCAAGATCTACTTTTCTGAAAATGTGAGTCGAGACATGAGAAAAATCATTAACGATGAGAGCGGCATTATGGGAACTCGGGATTTAGGAGAGAAATTTGAGAATGCCTGTTCTTCAAAAAAGAATAAATAAAGATACTTTTGGAAAAATTTTGGAGAAGGTTTCATCAAGGTTGACTGGCTGGAAAAGACAAATGTTGAGTTTTGCCGGTCGGGCCACACTCACAAAAGCGGTTCTCTCATCCATTATGGTGCATACTATGGCTATGATCAGACTGCCACAAGGAACTCTGACTCAACTGGACAAGATCTCTAAGATCTCGAGATCCTTTTTGTGGGAAGAGACAGGAGAACAGAGGAGACATCACCTAGCTCTTATCTTGGGATAGAATATGCCGACCGAAGGAGAAGGTGGACTGGGAATCAGGAAAGAACATGATATGAACAAAGCTCTCATAGCGAAGCTGTGTTGAAGACTTTTATAGGATAACACCTCACTCTGGGCAAGAGTTTTGCATAGCAAATATAAAATACAAGATATAAAAGATGAGGCATAGAGGAAAACTAATGGAAGCTGGTCATCAACATGGCAGAGTGTATTAAAAGGAGTGAGAGAAGTAGTTATCCTCGGAGTTAGTTGGGTGATTGGTGATGAAAAATATGTGAAGTTTTGGAAAGATAAATGGTTGTTGGACAGACCACTTATGGAGACAGTTATAACAGCGATCCCTGATGAGATTATAGATGCGAAAGTAGCTGACTTATGGGAAAACGGTGTTGGTTGGTCTCTATCTCAGATTGTCTCGTATGATGGCACACACACACAACTACAACTGGTATCGGTGGTATTGAATAATGTTACAGGAGCTAGAGATAGAGTGTCTTGGGAACAAACACAAAATGGGGAGTTCTCGGTCAAATCTGCATATGCTTTCCTTACACGAGACAGAAAATCAAAACCGAATATGCAGTCACTATTTAACAGAGTATGGCACATTACAGCGCCGGAGAGAACACGGGTGTTCCTTTGGTTAGTGGCAAACTAAGTCATTATGACAAATATGGAGCATTATAGACGGCACATTAGTGGGACAAATGTATGCTAATTATGCAAAAGAGGAGAAGAAACAATTCTCCATGTATTACACGATTGCCAGCAATGGCAGGGATATGGAGCCGTGTTGTACCAGCCTGGAGGCGGAATGACTTCTTTGTTCAACTGTTATTGGAATGGCTGTATGAAAATCTAGGAAACGACACTGATATGGGAAGCTACACATGGTCCACGCTGTTTGCAATGGCTACTTGGTGGAGTTGGAAATACAGATGTTGGAATGTATTTGGTAATGCTGGAAAGTGTCGAGACCGGACAAAATTCTTTGAAGATCTCGCCAAAGATGTATTTTCAGCGCACGACAAGCGAATTGAGAAACAGATAGCGTGGATTCCACCCATGAGTTGATGGTCGAAAGTGAATACTGATGGTGCTTCTCGGGGTAATCCAGGTATGGCTACAGCTGGTAGTGTGTTACGAGATGAATATGAAAACTGGATTTGTGGATTTGCTGTTAACGTTGGTATATGCTCAGCCCCATTGGTAGAGTTATGGGGAGTGTATTACGGGCTTTATATGGCATGGAAAAGAAAGACACCGAGATTGATTGATAGTTGAAGTAGATTCAGAGACCGTGGTGGGTTTCTTTCAATCAGGATTAGTGATTCTCATCTCCTATCTTTCCTAGTACGTTTGTGCTATGACTAATTTTTAGGTCCGATTTACATATGTTTACAAGGAGGCAAATCAAGTGGTTGATGAGCTGGTGAGTTATGCCTTTTCTTTACCTTTAGGTTTTCATTCATTTACCTCTTCTCTCGCTGAGGTTTCAGTGTCAATGATAGAGAATGTTAATAGCTCTTTAGGAGCTCAATTTGTAAAAACTTATAGTTTTCTTTTTAATAATACGTTAAGAAGATTTATCCATTCAGTTTACCCACAAAAAAAATTGTAAATTGAAATAGGGAGAATATATTAGTATATTACATATATGAGTACACGCACAACGGCTATATTGCATGGGCATATTCATAATCATTTGCTCATTATCATATGCTTCTGATCACACATGTCTTCTTTTATTTTGCATGTTCATTTATTATACATACTGATGACTCATGTACACATTTACAAATATACATAACATATATATGTATACGGTGACAGACCTAGTTATCATTATTTTTAAATTTTTCGGGGTTATAATAAAAAGAAAATCGTAAGAAAATGGTCGGAGGTAATATGAACTTGTACCTAGCTAGATGTAATGGCCTGAAGTGAATAAGCAAAATGCTAACTTCCTTCCTTCATGTGATCTTTCTCACCACTTCCTTCGCGGATCTTTTCATTTTCATTTTCAGTTTAATTTATATAATAAAAAGACTAGTTGGAACTTGGAATTTGACAGGTTGGATACCTGGATATCTAAAATCATCTTTTGTCAACATAGTTAATTTTATATTTGACGAAAAATGCATTTGTGTTTAGTGGCGGCGAATGTTTATTTATTTATTTATTTTATATTTTTTTTATAACTTTGGGGTAATCCCAGACCTATGTAGGAGTCCAGACTAATCCTCTGGGGGAGGTGCAGCACACGGATAGACTCTTTATCCGAATATTCAAATGGACCGTAAACAAGAGTTCATATCTATGTGGCTAAATAGGATAAATCAATCAAATCCGCGCTTGGAGGAGTGGAATGTTTATATCTTGGTATGTATTTGTGTAATACCTACGACAATAAGTCCATATAAGTTTTGTTCACAATACTACATCAGATTTTGTATGTATTAATTTAAATTAGGCGCCGACAAAATAATAATATGAATATATTAGGTTGTTATCTAACTTCTAGTGAGAGAAAATTTAGTCGACACATAAGCAATCAAATTACATGAAAAAATAATGAAATATAAATTTAAACAATATAACAAGAAATTTCTACGATGTGGTCTTTTAATAAAAAAATAATTCAGAAGAACTAACATGTAACTGTGTCAGGGGCCGACCCTGGAAATATCATGATATTTTAATATATTACTACTTATAACGTTCACCCAAATCAAATCTTATAAGATTAGTTTTGAAATCTAAGATCATTTTTATGTTATGTTAAATGATATCTGAACAACTGTACAATTGATTCTTTCCGAAAATATGGAGTAATTTAATTATTTATAGTAAAAACTATCATTAGTGATAGGAAATCACAATATAGAAGCAAGTCCATAATATGCAAGATTTTAATCTTCACCTATGTTATGAAAAGCTGGGAGCTTAAGTTATAACATGAGGTGCGTATGTGATTGAAGATTTTGTGCAAATTAAAATTTAGGATCGTTTTTTTTAGAATATCTAAAAAAAAAAAAAAAAATAATAA
>OVBJ01002957.1:0-14507 GCA_900406535.1 Noccaea bulbosa
TTGTTCTGAGCCTAGAAGAGCTTATACCGTCATCGTCAAGAAAGATGAGATCGAAAGGAGTCTCTATGGTTTTCAGAACCATCTTAGTTCTCTCTACTTTAGTCGTTGCACTCACAGTTCCATTCTTCGGTAATCTCTCTGACTCTCTCTCTCTCTCTCTGTTTCACACCCACTAGGCCACTACTTTCTCAATATTGCCCTAACTTCTTGCTGAAGAAACCACTTCCTAGAAAACAATAACATGTGAGTGACCAAACTCGTCGTTACTGTAATAATGTTAATTGCAGCGACTGTCGGGGCTCTCATTGGATCTTTCATCGCAATGCTTATCGTAAGTCTCCATATCACTACCACTGATTCGGAAATTAACGATCAAAACAAGTTGTTGATAACGTTTTTGCTTTCCTCTTCTCAGGCGTTAATATTCCCTTGTCTATGTTATCTCAGCATCACGAAGGGTAGATTAACTAACTTTCAAGTAAGAATTCACTAATTCAGTTAAATGCTCGACTATTTTTTCTTAACATCTCGTTGTCAACGCTTCACAAAAAAGTTGGTTCGCTTTTATTGAAATAGTTTTGGTTTTCAGATCGGAGTTTCTATATTCATCGTAATCGTCGGCGTTGTCAGCGGTTGCTGCGGGACTTACTCCGCGATCGCCAGATTAATCGGTGAATTGACCTGATTATATATATTGGTCTTGCAGAATAAGTATTTTCTTGGGTGTTACATTTTATTGTATTCTATTCATGCTTCATCTTGTTTTAAAAAAATTACGTACAGTACACCTTACGAAGTGAGTGATAAATTATAGCTTAGCAAAAAAAAGAAAATATTAACTGAGGTTGGGAGGATCTTCCAAAATATTCTTGTTCATTTTGCTACTATAAATAAGGAAATATTCTTGTTCATTTTGCTACTATAAATAAGGAACACGGTCAGCAATTTTACAGCACATATCAAAATGTGTTTAGTGACTCGTATTTTTTTTTTTCAAACTAATAAATAAAATAATATTTCGAAAAATGGGACTGGTGTAAAATTGATAGATAATTACAGTTTTGGAAGTTAGTCAACAGAGGAAAAGACAAATAATAATATTTTGAAGGTTCGTAGAATACAAATCCTAAGAATATCGTCAGAATCAATTCTACACCGCAAGAAGAAAAAAAAAAAGAAACAAATATTAAATATTAGTCTCCATTGATATGTTTCCATATATAGAAGAAATCTCTTTGACTCGCCGGAAACTAAAACCCGTTCTCCGTCTCTCTCTCTGCACATTTCTTGTGCATTTCCTTCAGATCGAGAAAACAGAGGAAGATGAAACTCGACGAAGAATTCTTACACGACAGAGACCATTCGTTTCTGACAGATGACGAGGAAAATCAAGCAGAGCTTGCTTGTTCCGACGATGAGCACGACGGAGACGGCGACGGTCGGAGTGGAGGAGCGAATTCCGATTCCTCCTCTCCATTATTTCAAAACCGTTCCGATAACAATCTCTCGGATGTGTCAAATCCTCCATGGCCACAAAGTTATCGGTAAAATCATCAGTTTCCTCTGTTTCTTCTGTTTAATTATCTCGGATTCCAAAAATTTCGAGATAATTTTTGTTTGTTCAGGCAATCAATGGATTTGTTGACCGGAATGACTCCACCTTCGTTGAGTTTCATGCCACGAAGTGGTTCCCGGAGATTAGTCTCTTCCTTCCACAAGAAACAGCAATCTTCGTTTTGCGAGTCGCTTTCTTCTTCCTCAAGCAAACCTCTCCTCTCTCAACCAATTTCCGACAAAGAAGAGGCTATATTACCTGTAAATCCTCCTAATTTTCCATCTCAGCTCAAGCTCTCCGTCACCGATATTCCATTACCAGATTCTAATCTCTGCTCCTTCTCTCAATCCGTCCTCAACGGTAAAATCACCACTTTAACAGTTCTTATGATTAAGAAGCTCTATATGATGACTGTTAACTTATATCATTCCACCGCCATTTTGTAATTATGATTGCAGGAACCAATGTTCTGTGTGGACTAGGGTTAATAACAATGCCTTATGCTATTAAAGAGAGTGGATGGCTCGGTTTGGTCATACTCGTGCTCTTTGGAGTCATCACTTGCTACACAGGTGTTCTCATGAAGAGATGTCTAGAAAGCTCTCCTGGTCTTCAAACTTACCCTGATATCGGTCAAGCCGCCTTTGGAATCACCGGTCGCGTTGTCATCTCCGTAAGTTTTAAACATCCATCCAACAAAATTACCTAAAAAAAAATTTCAAAGGTTCTTGTTCTTGAAACTAAAACCTTGTTCTGTTTACTGAATCACAGATCCTTCTGTACGTGGAGTTGTACGTAAGTTTCATCTTCGTTAATGTTGGATACTCTTGAAATTCTGCAGTCAGTTGTTGACAATTGTTTTCTTTTACAAAAAATAGGCAGCTTGCGTGGAGTACATAATCATGATGAGCGATAACTTATCAGGACTATTCCCAAACGTTTCACTGAGCATTGCTTCAGGGATTTCTCTAGACTCGGCTCAGATATTTGCAATCTTAACAACTCTTCTTGTTCTTCCGACAGTCTGGCTTAAAGATCTTAGTTTGCTCTCTTACCTTTCAGGTTTGATCTTCCCTCTAAAATCTCTCTGTTTTGGTCTGATTCTTTCGCTTAATTGATCTCATCGACCGTTCTTGCGATTTTTGAAACTCTCTAATCTAGTTGGAGGAGTCTTGGCATCGATCTTGCTCTGTCTCTGCCTCTTTTGGGTAGGTGTCGATGGAATTGGGTTTCATTCAACAGGAAGACTTTTGGATCTCAGTAACTTACCTGTCACTATAGGGATATTCGGGTTTGGTTACTCAGGTCATTCTGTTTTTCCAAACATCTATTCTTCCATGAAAGATCCTTCAAAGTTCCCTCTTGTCTTAGTCATCTGGTAAGTCCAAGAAACCACTGCTTACTTGTTTCTCAAGGTACCCTAATAGACTAACACTTCTTTCTTATGCAGCTTTAGTTTCAGCACGGTCCTATACATAGCCGTAGCAACCTGCGGTTACACCATGTTTGGCGAAGCTATCCAATCACAGTTCACGTTAAACATGCCTAAACACTTCCTTCCATCAAAAATTGCAGTTTGGACAGCAGTAAGATAAACACTTCCCTTCATCGATTCTCTGTATGTAATTTTAGTTAATCAAGAAATTGAGTTTCGTCAATCGTATAGGTCGTTACACCGATGACAAAATACGCGTTAACAATCACACCAATTGTTTTGAGTCTGGAAGAACTCATTCCAACGGCTAAGATGAGATCGCATGGTGTATCGATAGTCTTCCGAACAGTCCTTGTTACCTCTACCTTAGTCGTGGCTCTTTCCGTTCCTTTCTTCGGTAAATTCTCTATATATCTCTGTTGCCCTGTTTTTCATAACGTCCTGAGCAAGTAACCTAATAACAAGCTCATTTCTGTAATTTCCTATGCAAGAAACCCATTTCATCATAGCTTCTCTGATCGGTTTCTCTCATTTACAGCGATTGTGGCTGCACTAATCGGATCGTTCCTTGCAATGCTTGTGGTAAGTTCATCGATCGAGAATAATTAAAACTAAAAAATTGATCGAATCCACGGAATTAAAAAAGTTTATTTTGTTTGCAGGCTCTTATCATTCCATGTCTATGTTATCTCAGTATCCTCAAGGGTAAATTAACTACCACACAAGTAAGAACATATCAAGTATACTGCAAACGTTTTTGTTCTCCGTCTATATAGATTCTTTAAAATAATGATTTGATACTCGTGGAGAATTTTGTTAGTCTTGACCGATCTTCTTTAATTTGTGTGATTATTTTTGTTCAGATCGGATTATGCATGTTCATTATAATCTTCGGGTTGGTGAGTGGTTGTTGTGGTACTTACTCGGCTATCTCAAGATTAGCCAACCAATTGACATGACATGGATGCGATTTGTATGGTCCTTTAAATTAGATGTGTGCTATGTTATATAAGGTTTAGTATTATAAATAGTTTTGGTTCAGGATTTTTGGGTTAAGCCGAGATGAAACCAATTAACCAAATATAGTTCAGTTTGGATTTATGTTAATTGTAACAAAATATATCATCATTCATATGTATTATGGTTTGGATTTAACTAAAGGAAATATTATTCATGTTCGTTATCGTTCAGGTTTAGAAGCAGATTTGTTTTTGGACTTCAAATTTGTTTTGTCCGAGTTGTAATTCAAAATATATATATATATATATATATATATATATATATAACTAAAGACACTATCATTTCTTCTCTATCATCGTTAAAATGGAATGCCAGAACCGTTGCAACACAAACAAAAAAAAATTCAAAAATTCATGAAAAGAAAAACTCTTTATTATATCATATATGTTATAATTCATATTAAAATTTAGAGACTAATATTGTGATTTCAAATTAATGTGTCACACGAGCTTACCTAGTGGGCAAGTGATGAGAAGAAGTTAAACGACTGATCAGTAAGTGAAGGTGTCCTGATTTGGAGCAGGATTCAAGAGAAAAGGACCCCAACTCATAAAGCGATGGGGCTTTGTCCTAAAAACAGCAAGGCAATCAACATGTGCAACCATCCCTCTCTATTTTCAAAAGTCTTTTTCCATGTGGATGTCACATCTCAAACTCTCTTCTTCTTTTTTTCGTCCATTTTAATTCATATTCCCAAAGTAAACAGTTCATTTGTTCATCTTACAGCTTGTTTTTTTTTTTTTGAACAAAATCTTACAGCTTGTTTATTCCTTTTTTTGTGTGGATAGTAATTGTTTCAATGGTTTTAGGAATATCTGACTAACACATGATTTAATTAGATCGATAATCTCACAATCGATAATCTCACAATTAACCTCTCGTGATGAATCTCATGTGCTCTTTGGTGAAGTTAAAACTGAAAACAAAGACAAGTAAGTTTTCGAATAAATAGAAAAATAGAATGCTGAAGTAGCTAGATAACCGAATATCTATTTAAATATGCGCACCGTCCAAACTTCCATGGCAAATACAGTGAAGAAACCAAGGTAAACACACATGCTTTAAGTGTTTCTTTAAACAAAAGTGTAAGCTAATTTAAAAAACAAATTATAACGAAACTCAGCCTAACGAAGAGATTTAATAATATTAAAATCATTCCCCTAATTATTGCCTATATTTTATAGCCGTTGGCAATTTTCACTGCACACTCACCTTAAAAATCATCTGACTGAGTTAACCTATTCTAAAGTTCTATTATGTTCATTAGTCCATGTCATGTGTGCTCATTTGTTTATTTTTTACAGTTACTAAAACCCAATTAACTAAAATAATAATTCGTATGTGAAAACAATAGATTTAAAGAAAATGTCGACAGTGATATATAATACTTGCAGAATATATTTTTTTTTTTTTGTGGTCGAATGCAGAATATTATTATTGTGACAATAATTAATGAGAAACTCTATATATTATTATTAACATGGGAGAAAAAGAAAACAAAACAGAGATATTTTCCAACTGAAAAAAAAAGAAAAAAGAAAAAAGAACAAAGATCATTTTGCTGTTCAGTGAACTTGCACCAAACTCACAAACTTTCTCTTCTTCTTCACTCACACAATCTCAGCTTTTTTTTGTTGCAAAAGTTACAGAATCTTATTTAATCAAAATTCTCTCATCATGTTTCCAAGATTTCATCCTCTGTTTCCTCTTCTTCTTATACTTTTCATTAGAAAGAATCAATGTCTCTCTTCTTCTTCGTCTTCTTCCCAAACTCTTGTTTTGCCTCTAAAGACCCGAATAACCCCAGCGGATAATTCGGGTCATCGACCCACCGACAAACTCCATTTTCATCACAACGTCACTCTCACCGTCACCCTCACCGTCGGTACTCCTCCTCAAAACATCTCCATGGTCATCGACACTGGCAGCGAACTCTCCTGGCTTCGCTGCAATCGTACCTCAAACCCAAACCCGCCAAACAATTTCGACCCGACCCGTTCCTCCTCCTACTCTCCAGTCCCCTGTTCCTCACCCACTTGCCGGACCCGGACCCGAGATTTCCTCATACCCGCCTCCTGCGATTCCGACAAACTCTGCCACGCAACTCTATCCTACGCCGACGCCTCCTCCTCCGAAGGAAACCTTGCCGCCGAGATTTTCCACATAGGAAACTCCACCAACGTCTCCAGTCTCATTTTCGGCTGTATGGGATCCATATCCGGATCCAACCCGGAAGAAGACAACAAGACAACCGGGTTATTGGGCATGAACCGCGGGTCCCTCTCTTTCATCTCTCAGATGGGTTTCCCCAAATTCTCGTATTGCATCTCCGGCACCGACGATTTCCCGGGTTTTCTTCTCCTCGGCGACTCCAATTTCACGTGGCTAACGCCGTTAAACTACACGCCGTTAATACGGATATCGACACCGTTACCTTACTTCGACCGTGTCGCTTACACCGTCCAGCTCACGGGGATTAAAGTTAACGGTGAGCTTTTACCTATCCCTAAATCGGTTCTCGTACCGGATCATACCGGTGCAGGTCAAACCATGGTTGATTCCGGTACTCAGTTTACTTTCTTGCTGGGACCAGTATACACCGCGCTTCGAACCGAATTCTTAAACAAGACAAACGGGATCCTGACGGTTTACGACGAACCGGACTTTGTTTTCCAAGGAACCATGGATTTGTGTTACCTGATTTCGCCGGTTCGTATCCGGACCGGGATTCTCCACCGGTTACCGACGGTTTCTCTGGTTTTCGAAGGAGCTGAGATAGCGGTTTCAGGTCAGCCGTTATTATACCGAGTCCCGCATCTCACGGTTGGGAACGATTCGGTTTATTGTTTCACATTTGGAAACTCCGATCTTATGGGGATGGAGGCATACGTTATCGGACACCACCATCAGCAGAACATGTGGATCGAATTTGATCTACAAAGATCACGAATCGGTTTAGCTCCGGTACAGTGTGATGTATCAGGTCAAAGACTAGGAATCGGATCGTGAGCCGTAGGTAACCGACCCGGTAACTCGGCTATAACTGTGTAATTATAGCTTTTTTTTTTTGCAGCTGCGTAGAGATATGGTTATATGGGAGTAGTACAAGATGCACGTGAGACGTAACTAGATAGAGACTCGTTTACCAATACGTTCGCATGGGTAATAACTTCGAGTTGTTAGTAGTTGTCTGTTTTGTTTGATTTTCTTAACACGCTGCTTTCGTTGCGTAATTAACTTTCCTTTTTAGGCTTAACCTCTGTTTTCAACGTTTAATCATTTACCATTACTGTTGCTGACAGAAAACATTAAAAAAAAAAAAAAAAAAAACNCGATAATAAAGTTTTGGGGAATTTGGTGATGAGCCGATTGAGCATGTTTTCGGCGGTTTGATTACATTGTAGTAGCAGTCTGGAAAAAAAATTATAGAATCGTGACAGAAAATTATGCAGGATAAAATAAAAATATATTCTACCATTTTCTCTTAGTGATAATATTAGAGTCAGTTAATACGGTCGTTTTTTACAAATTTTTTCATTAAAAATAAAAACGAACGAGTAACCAGTTTTCACATTCTTTAGTTGCTGACGTGTAGTTTAGACGTCAGGACCCACCGAAGTCTCACTCCCACGTGGGAACAGAACGCGGTTTACTGTCTTTTACTTAAGAGATTCTTAGCTCACGCGCCGTTACAAGTGCGGCCTCAATCATGATCCAACTGTTGATCGCCAAATCAGGCCGTGATTTGCAGTCGCTTTTGGTTGAGAACTTGGGTTTGCTTTTCTCTTTCTTAACCAAACCAAAAAAAAAAAAAAAAGTATTTTGATTATATTCGGACACAAGACATCATAATCACTTCATCACCATCATCAGCAACAACAAAACTGATCTCTGGGTTTCGAGGAAGGAAGAAAATTCTTGTTGGTAGTATCTTCTTAAATCATGGATTCACCTGAAATTATTATCCCATCGCTGGATCATAGGTTTTTTATTCTTCCTCTCCCCTCTCATATCTCATGAACATAATAAATACAGCTTCTGTTTCATTTCTTATGTTCATGTTCGTATAAAGCAATTTTATGAATCTTTGTATAGGTTAAAATTTGTATCTTGAATCTTGAAAATAACTCCAGGATTCTCCGATTCTTTTCTTGAAACTATTTTGTACTCTCGTGTTCTGCTTCTGTATGTTTCCGGAAAGTTTATGCTGCTGTGAATCGTAACTTTCTGAGCTAAGTATCTTGCCTGTAAGATGTTCGATGGTTTTCCTCGCTTTGTTTAAAGTTGAAATGTGTTTAGGATACGAATTTCTTACTGAAACCTAGGGATGGCTCAAGAGATACTTATAAACACTTGAATCTTAAGCATACCGTAACCGTATACTTAATAAATCCAAAATTTTATTGTCGGTTAGATTCTGAAGTAACCGGATCTGTGAGTCAAAATCTCCTTCCACTTTATCTCAGTGGTGGCAGTGTTAAAAAGATTGATATTTTCTGTTGTCTTCTGTTTTTACGGCAATTATTGTGGGATACTTTGTCCTAAGAGCTTTAATTAATTTGCAATTTTAATAGGACCCTTTATCACATATGACTATTAGTTAAGCATATAGTCATGGTCTCATGGGAAAAGATCTTACGATTGCTTTACTATTCGATAATTGCATTCAGCGGTGATCCGATGATAGTTGCTGAGGAATCTCTTGACGCAAGCAAAAAGAGGAAACTGCGAGCTGATGAGTCAGACTTGTTACCCTTACCGAAACACTTTTGTCTGGAGCAACAAGCTTCTCTTCCTGATTCTTCATGTCCATCATCAGATGTAGAATCTGCAGAATGTTCTTATGCTATGGAATACACAAAAACCGGCGACGAGACCTCTTCCTCTTCTGCATCTGTCTACATGTTTAAAGACTCTTCTTACTCAACCGGAAGTTCAAGTTCCGGCTCTGCTATATCAAGCGTAGACCAATCTTGTTCCAAATTTAATGACAAAACACAGGAAGATGCTGAAGACTTTTCTCACATGGACTTCATTTGTCCCGAGTCTGCGGTTCAAGAAGATCTTCAAGAGGCTGTGAATCCAGTTGGGTCTTACATTCTTTCTTCTGCAAGATGGAGTATTAGCAACCAAGGTAACTAATGAAAAGCCAAAGGGGATTGTGTATTTTAGTGTTACATTTTGTGGGATTCATTGTGATATATTGTCACCATTGGATTGCAGATTCCGAAGAAGCCACCACGAAACCAACCATCGATCAAGAGTTTGAGCAATACTTTTCAGAACTTATGATGTAACACAAAGCTACATATTAGATGTTTATTATGTAAATATTTCACCTTATTTTTGGCTACGAACACAAAAACCAGAACAGGACAAATTAAATAAACCTTAGGGCATTGTAATGGTCATCTGCAATTTTCTGTAAGATTTAATGTTGTCTTGTTCAAGAGATTGTGATCTCAATTTCTCGATTATATCTAAGAAGAGAACTCTTTACTTTTGTCAATAGCGAGAAGAAACAGATTTTCATTCCCTTAACGCTAACAAATACTCTGTCTCTCCGATAAGAGGAATCAGATCTACAAAGAAATGTAAACACAACCCAAAAAAAAAAAACCTGGGGGATTCGAGATTCGATACCTAACAGTAAGAAAAGAAGACAACTCTGAATCTGAGAATGAGAAAAGAGAAAAAAAAAAAAAACAGATCGCAATTTAGCAAATTCGAATTGGATACACAGTCGTATCTGAAAGGTAAAATCTAATCTCGAGGACAATTCTACACTGAATACGAAACATGTATCTACAGAAGAAAGCAAACCCTATAAATAATTCAAATCTAAGCGTAAGCTTCTCTTCGAGGCTGTGCATAGAACAGAGACTCCAGATCCGGCGGCTGAAAATAACCGTTCCTCGGAGGATCTCTCTTCACCATCTTCGATTTCTTCCTCGGCGGGGGAGGACAAACTGACGCCACCGGAATCCTGCTTCTCGGCGTCGTACACCCTTCCTCCGAAATCTCCGTCGTCCCCTCCACCACTTCCATTCTCTCGATCTCTCTCTCGCTTTGAATCTCCCTCTCGTTTTCAAAATCGCACGGCGGACAAATTTTGAAGTCTGAGAAGAGGCGGTTTGATGTTTATTTTATATATAAATTAAATAATTAGATAAAACGTCGAAATTTTTTTGATGCTTTTTGACAGATTATTTTCCTTTAATATTTTCGAAATTTTTGGGAATTCTGAAATTTAGGATGGAGAGAGAAAGAAAACGGGAATCGCACACGATGCTGTTTACATATCAATCGGACGGTGGAGATTGTTTGAAACAGCTGAGTGTGGGTTGGATTTGCTGACGTGGTGAAATTTAAGTGGTTAATAGCACCAAATTTATGTTACGCGTGACCCCACTGCCGTTTCAGACGCTCCATCATCATTATTGGTTGAACTTTAAATACTAATATATTTTCTTTCCATTTAAATATTATTATTTTTATTTATTTAATTCGTCATTTTATCGTTTGTGGCGGCGCCAACTTGCGCAACAAGTCCCTTTGCGCGGGAAACAAAAGACTTCCTTTTTTTTGCAGCGAAAAGCCGAAAAACTTTTTAGATTCGTACCAATCGGTTTAGTAACTTTTTTTATCAAGCCGAATTTACAGAATGTTTAATCCAAGAAATTAAAAAATTAAGCCGATCATCAAATTTTATTTCGAGTCATTATTGGGGCTACTACCATCAAAATTAAGCCCAATAGATCTAAGTGTAAGGCCCTAATAACCATCAAAAAGTTTCAACCAAACAACAAATCTCAACAACGGCCCAGTCAGATCAACAACCTTATATATAATTTCCAGCCCATGAAATTAAACCGGAAGAGCTGTGATCCTGTGAACATTGCCGGCGGCGATAAGAGCTCCTAGAATATCTGATAGTTCCGGCGATGAATAAATAATATTCCAGTTAGGGATGACATTTTCCCAGCTTCTTCTTCTTCGCTGTTGTCGTCGTCTACTTTTCTTCCTATCATTTGACTCGGTCTTCTAAGTTTCAACATCGGTTTAGTTGGTCCTCATGTAAGTTCTAATTTTTCTTATTTTAAATTACAACAGAGTTTCTTAGACGTATCATAGCTTATTCGGATAAAAACAAACAAAATTTTGTGGAAATTAAGTTGTCTGCAGGTCTTTGTTGGCAGCTAAAATTTCTTGCAATTTGTAGTTTCACAGAAATGTCAACGTATATGTGATCATGGAGGGAGGGCCTATCTCACTCTCTAGTCTTTGTGATGAGTATTAGTTATTGGATTTACGGGTAATAATAAACAATTTGATATAGAGTTGCTCAATAAATTTGAAATTTCATTAAAAAAAAAAAAATTGATAGACCAATATTGCTTAATTAATTATCTAAAAATAACTGCATTTTCTACCCTATTTTTTCTTAAGTGAAATCTCAAGTTTTGATCTATTTTTAATGTGTTTCTTCATGCTGTGGGAAAATTATCAGAATAATTAAAGGATAAATAATTAATTAACAAGGAAAATGTAGTGGGGTCTATCATGAGTCATGAACTCATGATATTATGGGTCATATATCATGATGATGTCTTTTTATATCAATTAAATTTGACAAATAAGGAATATATATTTCTTTGAAAATATTGTTAGGACTTAGGACCTTTAATTCTGTCTCGTTCACCATTTTTTAAAACTAGTCCATAGTTCTACTTACTTTTTATACGTAGCGCGATTTGAATACGAATATTGAATACAATAATACATTGACTTTTAACATAAACTCGCTGTGCTAAGAGATCGGATCTAATTAATTATTTTCAACTCTGTTTTAAAAATTTTATATTCCGAATTAATTTTACCTTTTCTGTTGGGAGCATTCTGGATCATTGATACAATATGTATTTATTTATTTGTTACCTTTCATTGTTCTTGTTTATTTATATGCATATACTGATATACATGTTCTGTGTTTCTTATTACATTAAATAATTTAACTGCTAGGAAAGTTTGATAGTACTGGGACTAATGTATGCTTATAGCTATCAAATCAATGAA
The DNA here is from genome assembly GCA_900406535.1 of Noccaea bulbosa. NCBI lineage: Eukaryota > Viridiplantae > Streptophyta > Magnoliopsida > Brassicales > Brassicaceae > Noccaea > Noccaea bulbosa. The sequence continues at coordinate 12,087 of OVBJ01002957.1, forward strand.
ATTGTATCGAAAACTCAGAATAACAATTAAAAACAAAAAGAGAGAGAGAGCAAAAATGTCATTATCAATGCCAACTAGCTGCTTTCGATATAAATGCAACAGTTCGGAGAAAATAAGAGTTAGAATAAGTCAAAATCAGAAACACCAATTATAATTTAAATCCTAATAATCGGTGTGACATTTTTATACACGTAATTCCAAAAATTAGTAAAGTATTTAACTAAGGGGAACTCATACAAATATGAAATATCTAACATTTTTAAAGGTACCAAAGTTTCTAATTAGGACACTTGCGTTTATTGTTTCTTCTTGTTCGTATTTCTTCACGATCCACGAGTCCAATAATTTGCCACTTTAATATATTATAAACTATTTCATTTTAAAAAAGCTGAACTGCAAACAGCTGGTGTTTCCTCCTAAATTTCGTCTGTCTTTTTCGAAAGTACCAATTATATGGCCACTATGTTGTACTCTACCCTATTTTCTTCTTTCTCTTTGTTTGTAAAATAAACTATGACATAAATATACTCTGACAGATTCGCACTTTAGTATCTTGTATTCACGTCTTAGCTTATTTGGTAAAAATTTATACACTTGTCTTTTTTGGTAAAAATTTATACACTTGTCAAGAAGCTTAAAAATCTATAGTTTCATTGATATATCAAATATAAAGCAATATAGGATTAATTAAATCATAGGTAGGATATTGTCTGATGAATTATTAGAACATAGATCCATATGATTGAATAACAAAAAAAATCCACATAATTAAGAAATATGTTTAATATGAAAATATCATAGTATTGAATTAGTCTTTGAGAGTCAAGCATAAGTGTTTAACAGTACTATTTTGAAAGAATCTGATATATCAGTGTTGCTCAGCGCTTTCCCTATGTATGTGGATCTTACTTCCAGGGGTCAACGCATGAACTTCAACATTTTGAAAGAGTTATTTGATTCATAACTTCGAATAGTTCCCGAATAAACATTTTTATTTATTGGTGTTTAGCATAAAATAAAGATACGGAGATCTGTGAAAAATATTTATTTATTTATCTATTTAAAAGGATTGTTTGTTTTTTACTTGATCTTTAATCAAAACTATAGAAGAATTAATTATTTGATTTTTTTTTTGAGAATAATCGTGCAAGTTGCAACTTTGTAAACCGAATACACGAAATAGATAATGAGATGTGTACTTATGAACACTTCAATCAAACCAGAATAAGATATAATCGAATCAACCGAATCGGTTTCATACCAATTATTAAATTAACTCGAACTGTACTAATCAAATAATCTCAAACAAATCTATTTATTTAAAATTTAAGGGTTAGCTAAACAAATATATAAAAATAGAATTATAGATGAATTTCTCCGTGTTGAATAAAATCAGATGTATTTATTCATTTGCAGGTAGAGTTTTTGTTTGTTTTTCTTTAACAAAAAGTTATAAAGTAGACGACGTTTAGACCGATTAATTATTTATTTTACAAACAAGCGATTTTTTTCCCCCGTTCTGGTTTTGTACTCGTTAACACTTACTCCAAGTTTTACCTATAAACATTTAGTTAATGTTTACCGGTATGGACGGCAGAAATAAATAAACAGTTTTTACAATGGAAAAATGCATGCATGATGCACATGTCATTAAATACTACTATATCACCATCATATATATGTTCACATTCATTTTGTCAACTATATATTTCACCTTTTTCTATTCGAATATAAACTGTGGTGATTGATAGCTAATGAAGTTAAATATTAAAAAACTACGAAATTATAATGATTGAGATTATAATTAAAACGTAAATATTTGATCATGCTCGTGTTTCTCGTGGCCATCTTAAAGCAGTTCGTACCCAAGTAAGAAAAGTGGAAGCTTCGGGCTTGCATGCATGCAATTTCCAATTCCTCAGTTCCACAACTAAACCAAGTGTTAGCGCACTTGATAACAATTGATCGAGATAGGCTAAAAATACACGTTCAGAAATTGATATCCGTTCTTTTTGTTGTCATGATGACCATTTAGCAGACCGTACACATGTAGAGCTACCATTCTCATCGATCCAAATTTTCTTACATAATAACTCAGTCTTCGGTCAGTTATCATCCACAAAATATTTGCTTTTGGATAAGAAATCGAAACAGCTAATTAACCTGATGGACAACAATGTGATATATGTAGCCAAAAATCGGTAATTAATAATGTATGGACGTTTCGCAGTTCTTTCAGGCACTCTTTCCCAGATAAGTTTTATCCGCTGGGTTTTACATAGTCTCAAATCTCAACCACCCTGTTTCTTTCCAAAAAAGGAAGGTTTTTGAATTTTACCATTTTTGGTTTTTGAAAAACCGTGGTTCAACCCCCGACTTTGGTCGGAGGGTCCGCCTGAAACTGCTCCGGTAAGCCTCCCC
>OVBJ01002958.1:0-14502 GCA_900406535.1 Noccaea bulbosa
ATATAATAAAAAATCATAAAAATATATATCATGTAATAAAATCCTCTATAAATTTAGATTTTAAGCCCGATAACTTCATGACTCTAGGCCGGCTTATCAGACTTTAGCTGTGTTCAAAAAATCGGCCGATTTGCCGATTAATCGCCGATTAAGTGCCAACCGTACTGATTTTCCTTAATCGACATCATAAATCGGTCAAGCGTAGTTTGACCTGTTTAACCGATTGATTGAAAAATTCGGCCGATTAATCGCTAAAATCGTTTTGGGCATTTTTGTTTTAATTAAAAATTGAAGCCCATTTATGTTGAAAGTGATCCAAATCACCTCATCTAATATCTATGAAACTTAATCAAGACTCTCATTTGAGATTTTAGTTTTAAAAATATATTAAAATATAGTAAAAATATAGTAACTCAATTATTTTTTTTAAAATATATTAAAATATAGTAAAATATAGTAAATATATATATAATTTTTAAAATATATTAAAATATTGTAAAAATTATACCCGATTAATCGCCGATTTATCACCGATATTTGAAAAATCGTTAATCGGTGACCGACTGAAGAGCGATTAACGAAATTTTGAACACAGGAATTTAGTGACGACCTACAAAATTGACCCGAGATGTTTTTCTAATCTTTCAAAACAACCATATATTCATCCAAGTTTTGAATTGAAGCAAGCACCACCTACCAAACGAGAAAACAATGATAAATTTCAGAGTAGATATTTTTCTTTTCTGTAGAAGTAAAACATGCCTTCTTTCTTTCTCATTAGCAGTACGTAATAAACTAATAACACACATAAACAACTATTTTGGATGCATAAAAAGTTTATCGAGAGAACGTTCTCAAATGTTACATATATAGTATGAATTATTGTATAAAAGAAATAGTATAGTATTCGTATGGTCTTATCTTTAACCATAAGTAGGTAGATGAAGATGATGAAATTCCAAACTACCACACCTTTGTGACTCACGAGTATCTCACTTTGAACAGACCTAACATTATGGAGGGGGAAAAGAAACCCTGTGAATCACGAGATAACGCAAAGCATTGTCTCTCATCTGTACAATCAAAAGATCTCTCTATTTCTCTTCGACGTGTCTACAAATCTTCAAAGCTTTAATCTCTCTTTCTTCTCCATCTCTGTCTCTCACTCTCTCCTCTATTTTCTCTCCTCTGTGGATTTGTTATGTTTGTTGTTAGTTGTCGTCTACGAAGGAAGACAAATAATGGGTTGCTCTAGTTCGAGAACCTTGACGGAAGGTACACAAAAGATAAGAATTGATCAAAATTATTGTCAAGAAATTATGACTCAGACATCTACGACCTAATTTCATCATCTTCTTTGATTGTTCTTAGATCTATAGTTTAAACTTTGTAGATATTTATAGGACGGTTTCGTAGATTAAACATTACACAACATTTGATTTATCGCTGTGGTGTGTAATGTGATTGTGTTTTGTAGGGAGAAAGGAAAAGATTCGAAGGCCAAAGTCATGGAAACATCCTCAACCGATATCAAGAGCTGAGCTCACACAGATGAGAGAGGAGTTTTGGGACACAGCCCCTCACTATGGAGGCAAGAAAGGTGATGGTCACATATACCAAATCCGAACAAAGTTTTCACAGTTCTCTCTCTATTAAATACTAAGTAAATAGTCAAAAGTTTCATTCTTAATCCCAACATATTATATATGTAAACAGAGGTATGGGATGCGTTAAGAGCAGCAGCAGAAGAGGAGGATTTGTTGCTTGCGCAAACCATAATTGAGAGTGCAGGTGTGATTGTTCAGAACACTGACCTCACCATTTGTTACGACGAGAAAGGTAAAGTCAAAATTAAGATCAAAATATATTGTAGAAACTCTATAAATTAATACCCGATAAATTAATAAATACGATAAATTCTGAGTTAAGTCGGTGTAAAATATGACACAATTCGATAAGATAATAAGATAATAATTTTTTTAAAGCTCCTATGTAAAATATGGTCCCAATAATATCATAAATTAATAATTATCATAAAAAACTTATATATATAACTAAGATATCTAGCTACAAAAATATGAATCTCTTACACACCAAACATATATGTAAACAATAAAGTGAATCCAGAAACATCAAAAATAAAAATTAAAAATTAAAAATATACCTATAAATAAAAATTCTTATTTAATTTGAATGAAAATTTAAAAGATTATCAATATTGGAATTTTTTTTTTTTTGAAATTTTTTTTAGTCAAAATCTATATATTAATAACTCTATAAATCAACTAAATATCAAAGTCCAGGCGTTATTATATATACAGAGCTTCTACTGTAGTACTGTATATAATTCTTCTATAATTTTTTTTTTTTGTTTTAGTAGTTGAAATGCTAATTTTTGCAGGTTCAAAGTATGAGTTGCCTAAATACGTTCTCAGGGATCCTTCAAACTTGATCAGAACGAAATAAAAGTATGAAGAGAAAAGGCTCGTTTGTGTATGTTTGTTTTCCAAGGAATCATGGAATACAGGTGTTTAACTTGGTTAAGTTTTTCTTGTTTGGATTTATCATTTGTGATGCGTGAGACTGCGTATGCAAAGAGTGAAATGGATATTACAAATGGATATAAGTGAATGACGCTCTCATATCAAATGCTATAATCTTAACAATGATTTAATTTGTATATTTGTACTTTCATTCTATCTTGTTGCTCAAGATTCATATATATAAGCTCTTTTTTGTTAGTAGTAATAAAGAACTCTTATGGAATTTATAAATATAAGATCTGCACTTAAAGATGTATAACATAAAGTTAGAGCAAAGATAACATATCATTTCTCTAATTTAATTCCTTAGCGATTGGTTACCCAAAGAAAGACAGCATTACACCTCAAATCCAAAAAGGCATTGTGGGTGAGGCAAAACGATGAACAATGAACCGGAAGCTAACCAGTCCGATTTAAAACCGACGAGCTTTTTAATGCCTGAAAAAGCCGGAGTTATATAAGTTCTGAGTCATGGTTAGGTTATTTACCAATGTGAGTCAGAATCCGACTGATCAGAACTTCTTTCTTCCCGCTGACCGGAAGATTGTTGGCAGTCAAATATGTCTTCAGTTCGGCCACCGTCAAATCCTTTAGCTGAATAAAGAAAACAGAACACACAACGTGATTTGTTATAAGCAGATAACAGGCAATTAAACAAAACGATGAAATCATTGGCAGAGAGCTAAAGGAGATTCATATATAAACCAATGCTTAGAATGTTGTCTCTCACCTTTCCGGATTTTGCTAGCTCGATATAGTCATAGTTTCCTTCATCTGAAGTACCGGCTTTTCGCTTTCTTGATTTGTCCTTTGGCCCTGAGTCACTTTCTTCATCAGAGTCATCACCGTAGACCGACTTCTTAAATTCTTCTATTGCTTTTACAACTGCAGGTCTGCAATAACAAGAGATTGTTGACTCAATAAGAATCCCAACCTTTCTTTTTCTGCTTATTTTTGACTTATAAACAGAAGAGATTGTTGCAACCTTTTCATTCCTTCTTCGTCAGGAAGAGTCTCGTCTCTAGTTTCACGAATATCGTTTTCATCCAGCGCAATGGCTTGCAACATCGCATAGTGTCTCTGTAAAGCTGCAACAAAGAGAGACTTCAACTTCAAAATCAGCACCTCAGAACAACTAACCGAATCAAGACTCATAGAGTGTAACATACCGGGATTAGCAAATTGGCAAACCGAAAAGTCTTTTAACTCTAGACGTCGCATTAGAGCTGATGCCTTTTTAAGCTGATCATCTGATGCTCGAGGAACAGCTACTCCAGGTTTTGAATGCAACTGACCAAATAGCCACCATCTAGTCAAAATTTAACATATATGAATAATGTTGGAACCAAATAACTTTCAAAAGCTTTTCTTTCTTACCTCTTCGACATCTCTAATATCATTAGAATACGGAAGATATATCATGTTCATCCCTGGTGGCTCCACTTGACCACCATCACTCTCGATTTCATCCTGTTTGGGTTTTTAAAATGACATGCGAGTAGTCGTTTAACAAGGCACACATCAAAAAGGAAATACAGTTATGATGGTGGAAATAGTAGTTTTCTCTTACCTGAGCAATAAGTGCAACCAATCTGGGAGGTGTAGTGCTGCCATAAAATGCAACAGCAAAACTGCAACATAAGAGGAAAATGATTATAGGCTTAATATATCACAGTAAGTGGTAGAGTGAAACAACTGTCCAAAATCCAGCAAGTATATTGTACTTCGACCTTATAGAGGTGAGCTTACCGTCCAAGCTGTAGCATGGATCTATGCAAGGCAATGAATGCACGAGTGCTCCCAATAACTTCCTGCATCGTTCGGCTATCAAAAGTTAAGCCTTCCCACGATACACAACAGTTTTACAAGATCAATGTGAAAAAAAACATTTAATTCAAGTCACTTTCTTAAGATATTCTCAGCAAAATGTCAAATCTTTGGTAATTAGTACTGCTAAAGAATAAAAAAACATGATGTAGCTCTATAGGGTCATGAAGGCTCTATAATTCAGAGAACCCAAAAAGGAAAAACAATTTCAGCACCAAACTAAAAGTTATTTTCCCTTCTAAGTTCCAGAGAGTATGAACAACCACCGGAAAACTAGCAGCAGCCATCAGATAAGTGAGACGTGGGTAACCTTATCACTTGGATAGAGAAATGTAGAAGGCTTCATATTGTGATAATCTTTGAGGCAACTAAGTGGCTTGAACCCCAGCAATCTTAAGTGTCCAGTTGAGACTCTTTTTATTTGTGACAGCTCTTCCGTTGTAAACTTGATATTCTGACTAGAAAGGAGAATGAAAAATTAAAGCCAACTCCTACTAGACAAGAAAGAGTGGAGGTACAAAAAATCAGGGTGGAGAAAACCAGAAATAAATCAGGGTGCTATCCAGAGGCATACTTTATGTAAGGCTGAATCCGTTGTATAGGTTCCTGCATTATAGCTCCAGTGTCCGTACAGATATATGATCTTTCCACCTGCATAAAAGCCCACAGATAGTGTTTAATACCCAAAACATATAGTTACCAAACATTCAAGGAAAATTCTTGATTCATGAGAAACGAACAAAAAAAGTGGTCCAAAGCCAAAGGTGTTCACTTGTAAATTGTAATGGACTTAAACAAGAAAACAACAAACGAGTGAAGGAACATACTTTCAATATAAGTGGAGCATATCTGTCAAATTACCTTCACTGGAAGATTGGTAGTAGAGTCAAGCCAGGTTATGGTGCCAGGAATAGCTGGGCGGAGTAAAGCATAACTATTCAATTCAATAGACAGACCATCACATATCACAAACGTAATTCTTTTTGCTATTCTCTTGGCAAGTACACGCTTCTTCAGTTGGTCCTTCATGTCCTCTAATCTGATAATAGATACATTTGAGCAAAAAAGGTACAACTAATTGTGTGAAGCCAAACTCAGAATAAAGAGACAAGTCACACAAATGGTGCTCTTTTGAAGTCTTGAAACTTCTCAAAAAAAACCATCACTGTATGTCTGAGTGTAATACTATGATGCTCTAAGCAATGGAAAGACAGAGACATATAAGGAATTTTAACAGGCAATAAAGAATAAAAAAACATACTTCTGCCCAACTGATGGCATGAACTCCGTAAGTTCATCACTGTTTAATCCAATTAAGTCCTGAAAATAAATTGACAGAAAAATTCATCGAAATATGACTTTTAACCTAAAATTTATATAAAGCATCCAGGTTTACGAGGCCCACTCAAGAATTAATTGGTTAAGACTGAAGAGATTAACCTTGTAGAACAGAGATACATTGAATTGCTTATCAGGCTGACTGAGGGGAAGAAGCTCGATTAAAATGCCAAGGTCTTGTGCATCCTTAAGGAATCACCAAAAAGCATAGAATGTTAAGTCCATTAATCCTTCTAAGCTCTATGAATATGTTTAAAATTTATTGTAAATCATATCTAAGTAAGGGGTGGAACTAAACTACCTTAGCTCTCTGCAACGTAGTCCTCGTCATATCCTCTTTTATAGAAATCCTCATACTCCCAAAAGGATCATCTTCATTGGTGAACAGAAACATGCGCTTATCTGCTGTCTTTGTAGATCTAGATATGTTTTTGTGCCACAATATTACCAAACACAAGGATCAGATTACAGACCAAACTACAATGAATATAACAAACTTGGCACCAAGTCAATAAGCTAAACTAGATTGTTACCCTTTGCGCAGTAGTGCTTGTGCAACCCAAAGAGCACTGTAAAGGGAATTCTCTCGAGAATCTGAGACTATGCCATTCTGACTGCCAATATCCTTTGCAAATGACTCTGCACCCAAAATAGATACTTTACATTTCCCATTATAAACTCTATGTGTGCGTAAAGACATACATACAACCAAACAAACTCATGCACTTACCTTCTATGAGATCGAATTCTTGTATCAGCCTCGCTGTTGGACGGTCAATGCACTCTCTTTCTGGAACATTAAAGACATAGACACCATTTAGGTCCTGAAGATTCTTCTTTTCACGCTGCAAGTGACAAAAACATCGTAGAAAACAAATAAGTGAAGAGAACAGAGAGAAAGAAAACAATAACAACAAGTCTCATCCAGAAACTTACAGTGTTAAAGAAGCATATCGCTATTTCATCATTTGACCGATTGATAATATGAGCCTTGAGTGACTGAGCAATGCAACTAACAGCAATGTGAAAATGACTTTCTTGTTTGTCATCTTCCTGTCAACACCAGTATGATACAATGTCAATTCCAAAAACTCTAACTATATCTCCTTTTTGGGAAGTTTTGCAGCCTACCCAACAAATTTTCAAATAATCAAACATAAAATTTGATTTCGTTATTTTATTGCTACACTCACAGAGGGACAAGTAGAGCTGAACATTTTGGGAGCTGCGTCAATCAGATAGACTACAAATTCTTTGGAGGCCTCTTTTTCCTGCGAAACAAACAGAAGAAAACACTCAATATCAATTAGGGTTTCATTTTAGCTTTCTCTAAAACTCCCAGAAGAAAAATCAGGTCAAAACCTGGAAGAATTCGCTTTCTGGGTCTTCGTCTTCATCTCTGAAAACATCATCTGGGTCCAATTCCATCTTCTGACAAGAACCAAGAGACAGAGATACAGGAATTTGAGTCAGAAAAATGGCTGTTTAACCAACTGTTTTTTCAGTCGAGAAAAAGTCTGCAGAGGTTTTATGAAAGAACAATATAATCCCAATATTGTTTTTTTTTTTTACTTCCAACATGAACTATTTTGGTTTGGGCCACGATGTGAAGTTTTTTTCTCGTTGGGCTACAATGTGAAGTTTCTTCGGGTTGGATCGTTGGACCCAAGACAAACATGATAGAATTAGAAATATTTTTTTTTGATAAATAAGAAATACATTAACAAACGATGACTAGATTATATAATAAGATCTAAATAGTTTAATTAAAAGTAGATTAATAACCTCATAGTAAAAGTATAGAAACAATCACAATATCTCAAATAAATTAATAAACTAGATTTCATCAAAAGTTTATTGCTTGTATTTAATTTATGGATTGGTTTACAATATTACAATTTCTTTTTGATAATTTTTTTTTTTTACCTTTTTAATAATTTTTTTTTTCAATAAAAGAAGTTAAAGCATCAGCTAGGTGTGTTTACTATACATTTTTAGTTTGACAAACAAAAAAGAATAAAAGTGAAACAATGAATGCATTCGTGTTAAAAGATTACCTAATTAGTTATAGATTTGGAAAATTACGTGGTTAAGTTATAAATATTAATAAAGCACTTAGCAACTTTTGCTTATAAAGTCTACTATTTTTTTTTTTTTTTTTTTTTTTACAANTATATTTATTTTTATATTTTTGTCTTTCTAACCCGGGGTATATCGTGAACTCTAGGTTTGTTGGTTATTCTGGGTTCTACCAATTTGAAGGAAAATTGCAATGTTAAATCTAAGGAATTTATGGGTAGTTTGGAAGATTTATGCGATTGAATACTTGAATTTCGTGTCAGATTGGGATTGGATTTTTTGGGTTTTGGATTTTTAGATTTACAGATATATAAACAGTTCAGGTTTTTTCGGGTATGGTTTGGGTTTTTTTTATGGACTGTTTGGAATTTTTCAAATTTTGGTTCGGATTCGGTTCAGATTTTTTCGGGCATGTTTAAAATTTGGATAAAAGTCTCAGGTCTAAGTGGAACCATGGATTTGAAAAACTAAACGAAATACATACATGTATTAAAATTTAGACACGCGTGTTAATGAGCTAATTGTTGGAAATATTAGTATGAGAAAAAACAGCGCCAAATTATGGTAAATAGATTCTAATATTTAATGAGTTTAGTCATACTAGTAAATTACACATGTTAGGTAGCTAACTGTTGTAAATATGAGTACGAGAATATTAAGAAACTGACATAAAGTAGTTTGTTTTTGTAGAGATGCCACATAATTAAAAGTTAAAACTCAAAAGAGTAAATCTATAAGAAACATGATTAAAAGTTAAAACTCAAAAGAGAAAATCTATAAGAAAATCCAGTTTATTAAGGAAAGAACTATAATAGGTACACGTCTTAAAAACCCATTGGTAGTATAGATTTGAGTTAAATTCAGAATTTAGAATTCAAGACTTAAGTTTCGAGCATTCACATTTTGTATTTAGACACGTATTGATTACCACTAGACAGAATTTCTATCCAAATTTATATGACATTACTGAAAAGCAAAACATAAAAAGAAAAGCGTCAGCATATTTCATGACTTCTGGAAGAAAATTAGTAAATTACACAGATAAAAAAGATTGAAATGTATTCAATATCTTCTACTGACATGTATACAATAATAGGTTAGACCATATATCTAGAAGATATTCCCAAAACTTAAATCGTAGACTTCCCGGCCTATAAATTTGCAGGAAGACAAGAACATTCTTCTCGAAAATCAGGGAAAAATATAAAGAAAAAGAACAATCTTCTCAAACCTCCATCGCATTGTTGGGAATTTTCTGGTAAACGATATACATACATTGCAATACTGTAAACCATTCCAGTTTTACAAATCCGACCTTATGGAAAATAGTTTATAAATTATACTTTTTTTAATTAGCAAAACAAAATTATTATTAGAAGATATTTTTTAAAATACCTACTTTATGTTATTATTTTCTATAATTTATTCAATTAGTTTGATAATATCATATTTTATCAAATCAAAATAGTGTTTATATGCTTTCTTGTTTATTTAAACAGAATCATATTGAATTATAATTGTATTTTCATATTTATTCAATTGATAGCTTTGTTTGTACATGAAAAGTTTGTCTCATAACTTATAAGTTACTATTTTGTGTAAGCAGATATAAAAAGTCAAAAATTATTTCCTCATCACCAAGGTCTCCTTTCCTCTGATCCAGCACATATTACCGTTACTTATTAACTCTGTATATATGATTTCCATAATCTCCCTTGTATACTCTGTATATAACAGAGCTCCTTGTGTATCAATAAACTCAATAGATTCCACAAAAATTGTGCAGGTCGTTAATTAATTCGATACAAATCTTGCAAGATGATGGCTTATGATGAAGCATGTGGTGAAAGGCCAAGACTACTTGTGGTCGCAAACCGGCTTCCGGTTTCTGCAAAGAGGACCGGAAAAAATTCTTGGTCTCTGGAAATGAGTCCTGGTGGTTTAGTCAGTGGTCTTCTAGGTAAGTTATCACAATTTTATATATAATAAGGGAAAATATACATAAACAGTTTGATAATGACGTTTATTGGTGTGATCTCTTGAAGGTGTGGCAGCTCAATTTGATACCAAATGGGTAGGATGGCCTGGAGTTGATGTTTGTGATGAAGTCGGAAAAAAAGCACTCTCTAAATCTCTAGCTAAGATGGTACGGATTTGAAACTTATCAATTTATATCGAAAAATTTGTTACAAATTTCACCTTTCCAAAGAAAAAAAAAGTTACAAAACATTAATATATCAGAGTCTAATAAAAGAAAACCTGGTTAATTTTGTTTTTGAGATGATAACTCATGAACTTTGAACATATCTGATGGATCACTCTCTTACTTTTTTTTTTTTTTTGGCTATGTTATTTCTACTCGCAGAAGTGTATCCCTGTGTTCCTTGAAGACGTTTTTGATCAATACTGCAATGGTTATTGCAATGGTATTTTGTGGCCAATTCTTCATCACATGGGACTTCCACAAGAAGATCAAAATGACACAAACACAACTTTCCAAACACAATATGATGCATACAAGAAAGCAAATCGAATGTTTCTTGATGTCATAATAGAGAACTATGAAGAAGGAGATATTGTTTGGTGCCATGATTACCATCTCATGTTTCTTCCTCAATATCTTAAAGAATACAACAATAAAATCAAAGTTGGCTGGTTTCTCCATTCACCATTTCCTTCCTCCGAGGTCTACAAAACACTGCCCTCACGATCAGAGCTTCTTCGATCTATTCTTACAGCCGACTTAATTGGGTAAATTCGAACTTTAACACTGTCATACAACGTTATGAATTATTTGATTTGGATCAAAAGAGTACAAATGTACGTATCTTTTTTTCTTCAGTTTCCACACATATGACTTTGTAAGACATTTTGTGAGTACATGCACTCGAATTCTTGGAGTTGAAGGAACACATGAAGGAGTTGTGGTTCAAGGCAGAGTCACTCGAGTAGATGTTGTATGGCTTCATATTCAAACCTTCAACATCGTTTACATTGTTTCTCGATCACTTAAACTTTTTCACATAATAAAAATAATTAATCTTGGTTTTTATTTTGGATTTTAAGTTCCCTATTGGAATAGATCCTGATCGGTTTATAAGAACATGTAAGCTCCCTGAAGTCAGACAGCAAATGAATGAGCTTAAAGAGAGATTTGCAGGCAAAAAGGTAACACATTCTTTTTTCAATCTCTATTTTGATGCTAAAATAATATTTTCTAGATAAAAAATAAAAAAAAATTGTTGACAGGTGATATTAGGTGTTGATCGTCTTGATATGACCAAAGGGATTCCACAGAAGTTTCTTGGATTTGAAAAATTTTTAGAAGAAAATCCGAATTGGCGCGATAAAGTTGTGCTAGTGCAAATTGCTGTGCCAACAAGGAATGGTGTCCCTGAATGTAAATTCTTTTTTATATTTTGTATTTATCAGAAATTTTTTATATTCTATTATGCTTTTTTATTTGATAATACTGAATACTGATCACCAGTTTTCTGATGAGATTGTTTTTTGTATTATTTACAGATAGAAAGCTCAAAAACCAAGCTCATGGACTCGTTGGACGCATTAACGGTCGCTTTGGTTCTGTCTATTCCCTTCCAATTCATCACCTGGTTTGTTTGTTTTCTCTATCTATTCATGCTCTCATGAATTATATACTTTCTTCATAGTTTCTTGATTAAGTGTTCTCTCATTTTCTCTGTTAGGATTGTTCTGTTGACTTTAATTACTTATGTGCACTTTACGCGATTGCAGGTAATTAATTTCCTTCACTACATGTGATGATCATTGATTTCGTTACAGTTCTTTATATAGCTTGTTTAGTTAGTTTTAATTTGTTTTTCTCTTTTTTTTCTTAGATGTAATGCTTGTAACATCTTTGAGAGATGGAATGAATCTTGTAAGTTATGAATTTATTGCTTGCCAAGAGGCCAAAAAAGGTGTTCTTGTTCTAAGTGAGGTAACAAAAGTAACTAAATGTTAACAAAATTTATTGGTAACATTCAATCTAAAAATCATTTATAATGTTTAATGTTATTGATCTTTACATGATACAGTTTGCAGGTGCTGGACAGTCTCTCGGTGCCGGTGCTCTTCTTGTGAATCCTTGGAATGTTACAGAAGTTTCTTCTGCCATTAAAGAAGCTCTAAATATGTCAGTTGAAGAAAAGGATACAAGACATAGAGTAAATTTTCAGTATGTGAAAACTCATTCTGCTCAAAAATGGGGAGATGATTTCATGAGGTATATTGAAAGAAGAAGAGACCTTTAATTTTCTTCAATATATTAACCCTTTTTATGTGAGAGCTTCTATTATGTCAAGATTTTCCTTTAACTCTATGCAGTGAACTCAATGAGTCTTTCACTGAATCCGAGATGCAAATTGGGAAAATCCCACATCAGCTTCCACAACAAGATGTGATACAACGTTATTCGAAGTCTAACAATAGACTGATAATCTTGGTAATTGAGCTGGCTTGGGAGATTTTATGTTATATATATATATCTTGTGGTTACCGATTTTTAATGATCTTTTCAGGGTTTCTGTGGAACACTAACTGAGCCAATGAATAAACAAACGAAGGAAACGGATCTTAAATTAAACCCAGAGCTAAAAGGAACACTGAAAGCATTGTGCGATGATCCAAAAACAACAGTAGTTGTATTGAGTAGAAGCGGCAGAGACATATTAGATAAAGTATTACTAATGTCTCTCTTTTTCACCTCTGATTATTATCACACATTTATGTCTATTTTCCTACTGATCTGGTACTTAAAAATTCAGAGCTTTGGAGAGTATAAAATATGGTTGGCTGCAGAAAATGGAATGTTCGTAAGGCATACCACTGGAGAATGGGTTACAAATGTCCCTGAAAACATGAACCTCGATTGGGTCGACGGTACAAAGGTTAGTAATTTACTTTCTTTATAAAAAAAAAAAAAAAAAAAAAAAAAAAAAGTTTTTTTTTTTTTTTTTTTTTTNCTGAAGATCTTTCTGAGTTAATTACTTTGTAATAATGTAGGATGTTTTCAAGTATTTCACTGATAGAACCCCAAAATCGTTCTTCGAGGCAAGCGAGACTTCGCTTGTATGGAATTACGAATATGCAGGTGAAATTGGATATATCATATATAGCTTATTTGCCCCCTTTTGCTTCCAAACATTTGTCTGACCATTTGTTAAAATCTCCCCTTTTTTGGTAGACGCTGAATTTGGGAGAGCACAAGCAAGTGACATGTTGCAATACTTATGGTCAGGACCAATCTCGAATGCATCAGTTGATGTTATTCGGGGAAAGAATTCTGTTGAAGTGCATGCCATGGGTTTTACTAAGGTAAAATAAATGCTTCTTGCCGTCCTATATTAAATCCTCCTTAATGTTTTATCCATATTGGTTCTCAAGTCTTTATGGGTTTTTTCTTTGTCTCTTAGGGGACAGCAATTAGTCGTATTTTGGGAGAATTATTGCATAAAAAATCAATGAGTACACCGATTGATTTTGTCTTTTGCAGTGGTTACTTGTTGGAGAAGGTAAAGCGTATATTATCATGTAATTAATACTAATCAGAACTTGGATTTTACATTTCTTGGCTTTGATGCAAACGGCCGGGTCAATGTATATGTTACAGGACGAAGACATTTACACATTCTTCGAATCAGAGATCTTGTCCCCCACGTTATCTCATGAAACTAGGTCGAAGTCTTCTTCAAGTAATCACTCCCTAAAGAAGAAGAGGAAGGTTTCATCGAACGCTCTTGACCTCAAGAAAGAAAATTACTTCTCTGCAGCCATTGGACAAGCTCGCACAAAAGCTCGCTATGTCATTGACTCATCTCACGAGGTTGTGGATTTTCTCCACATGCTCTCAGTTGGAGATGCAATGACAAGAACGACTGGCTCATTTTCTGATAGCGATGCAAACGCAAATTTGAAACACTCAAATGGCGGGAAGACCAGGAAGCTAATGACTGAATCGTTATGATCAAGACTTTTATTTAACCATTGTGCATAATAAGAGGAGACCTCTGCTCTCAAATGTTGGAGCATGACTCTTAGTGGCTTTTCCATTTTCTTAGTTATTTCAGCATTTGTAGGAACGGAATGGTTCCCAGTCTTTTCTTTATAAAAAAAAAGAGGTAGATATTTTTCTACCATCAGCAATTTATCTTTGCTTTAATTGGGATCTGTCAATTAAATTCAGTCCGAAGAAGGAAAAATGGAAACTGGAGACATTTGTAAGAAAAACCGTTTATGAACCTTATTAGGTCTTGAATTTGTAATATTGTCAGAAAATAATATCAGAAGAAATCTAGTTTTTATCTATCAAATGTGGAACAAGAACACAATACCACCAACAAAACAAAAACATATAAGAATCCAAACTAGATATACCCCATAAAGGATAAACCAAAAGGCAAAGCTAAATTGCTTTTGGTTTAAGACTCAAAAGGGAGAAACTAATCACGAACCAGTTTGTACAAAAATCAAATTTAAAACAGTGTATCTTAAAAAGGGGTTCGCCCTAAAAATCTTTTCTCCCTGGTTCAACTCCCGAGACACCTTCCAGCCGCCGCAAGCTCGACTCAAGATGAATCTCTTTCACGGGAGATTTTCCTCTTGATCTCGGAGCACCCTCTTTCCCGGATTCTCCTTTGAATTCGATGATGTTTTTTCTCTTTCTGTCGTCGTTTTCTCTGCCGGTGAGCTCTCT
>OVBJ01002959.1:0-14496 GCA_900406535.1 Noccaea bulbosa
TATGAATAGTAATTGGGACAAAAAGAGCGGAAAATTTCACTAAGTGTTGGCACTCAGTTGAATAATTAGGCGGTCTAGAGTCTTTATAATTGCCGCTTTTTATTTTTTTTAGCATAACATTAATATAGTGCTATGCAAAGTTTTTCAAAGTACAAATGAACATTTAATACCATTTGCAGAAAATGTGCTATTATGGTCTGCTATGAATACCCATATTTGTTGTAGTGATAAAATCTATTACTCTCTTTCTTTTTTGATTTCAGACCACAATTTGTGTTTTGGAATACATTCAAATGTAACACATCCATTTTCAACCTCAAAATGAAATTTACAACCACACAAACCTCAATTCGTAACGGAAAAAAAATTGTATCTAACATTTTAGGGTACTAAAGAAAAAGCAAAAAATAAATGGTTAGAGGCGGAATCGATCCTTGGATTTTTGAGAAAACATTAACACTCGATGACCAACGGTGCCACAAGAAGAAACACGAGAAGTGCAATTTTAAATTATACATATATCGTACATTTCTGAGACCAACAATCAGAGACGGAGAGTCCACTTTTATTTCTTCCGCTCCATTTTCTATCATCTTCTTCAACAGAACCTCACAACCTTCAAATCTGTTCTCCGATAATCTTCTACATCTATCTATCGGTCTATTTTCCCACACACCCACGCTGCAAAAAAACTATCCATTAACGCTTCTCCTTTAATTTTTTCCATTATTCTGTAATTTCCCCCAAATCTCTTCGCGGAAGCCAAGAATAACATTCCAAACCCTAATCCGATCCTCTGCCCCTTCTCGATTCTCTCCGGTAAGCCTCCGATTTCCTCGATCCACCTGATTTTATAGCAATTATTTGATTCCGTTTACTGTCTTCTCGAGGTTTCAATTTTTTCTGCTATTGTTATGGAAAATTTTAGATTGATTTGAGTGTTTTTTTTTTTGTGATCTCTTCTCGGGTTCAGGTTTGATTTATAGCGTCTGGGTGTTGAATATGAGTAATCAGAAGAAGAGGAATTTCCAGATAGAGGCGTTCAAGCATCGAGTCGTCGTGGATCCCAAATACGCCGATAAAACTTGGCAGATTCTCGAGCGTGCCATCCATCAGATTTACAACCAAGACGCTAGCGGCCTCAGTTTCGAAGAGCTTTACAGGTCTTTTTCGTCTCTTCTTCTTCTTCTTCTTCTTCGTTTTGCTCTCTTGAAAGTTGAAATCATAACATCTCTACAAACAATCATGCATCTGTGATCTTTCGTGTGAACTTGTTGGCTGCTGAATTTAGAATGATTTTCGTTTTAGAAATCTTCATGGTATCATCTCTGGCCTGATCCAAACAGATTTGTTATGTCGTTTGTGTGTTACTCCTCTTCTAAATTGGTTAATTTTTTTTGAATCTTGGCTCAGAAATGCGTACAACATGGTGCTGCACAAGTTTGGCGAGAAGCTCTACACAGGGTTTATCGCGACCATGACTGCTCATCTCAAAGAAAAATCGATGCTGATCGAGGCAGCTCAGGGAGGATCGTTCCTAGAAGAGCTCAACAAGAAATGGAACGAGCACAACAAGGCGTTGGAGATGATACGGGACATCCTCATGTATATGGACAGAACTTACATCGAGAGCACCAAGAAGCCGCACGTTCACCCGATGGGGCTTAGCTTGTGGAGGGACAACGTCGTGCATTTCCCTAAGATACACGCGAGGCTTCTCAACACTCTTCTTGATCTAGTCCACAGGGAACGCACCGGTGAAGTCATAGACAGGGGTTTGATGAGGAACGTGACTAAGATGTTCACGGACTTGGGGGAATCTGTGTACCAGGATGATTTCGAGAAGCCGTTTTTGGAGGCTTCTTCTGAGTTTTACAAGGTGGAGTCTCAGGAGTTTATCGAGTCCTGTGACTGTGGGGATTACTTGAAGAAAGCTGAGAAGCGTCTGACGGAGGAAATAGATAGAGTTGGGCACTACTTGGACGCCAAGAGCGAAGACAAGATCACTAGCGTGGTTGAGAAAGAGATGATTGCAAACCACATGCAGAGGCTGGTTCACATGGAGAGTTCAGGTCTCGTTCACATGCTTTTGAATGATAAGTACGACGATTTGGCTAGAATGTACAACTTATTCCGCAGGGTTACCAACGGTCTTGTCACTGTCAGAGACGTCATGACCTCGCACCTGAGGGAAATGGGAAAGCAGCTGGTTACTGACCCGGAGAAGTCCAAGGACCCGGTGGAGTTCGTGCAGCGTCTACTGGACGAGCGGGATAAGTACGACAAAATCATCACCACCGCGTTTGGCAACGACAAAACATTCCAGAACGCTCTGAACTCCTCCTTCGAGTATTTCATCAACTTGAACGCCCGTTCTCCGGAGTTCATCTCCTTGTTCGTCGACGACAAGCTGCGGAAAGGGCTCAAAGGTATCGCCGAGGAGGACGTGGAGGTGATCCTCGACAAAGTCATGATGCTGTTCCGCTACTTGCAAGAGAAAGATGTGTTTGAGAAGTACTACAAGCAGCATCTCGCTAAAAGGCTTCTCTCCGGCAAAACCGTGTCTGACGACGCGGAGAGGAGCTTGATAGTGAAGCTGAAGACGGAGTGTGGATACCAGTTCACTTCGAAATTGGAAGGCATGTTCACTGACATGAAGACTTCAGAGGACACGATGCGCGGGTTTAGCGGCAGCCACCCGGAGCTTTCAGAAGGACCGACACTCTTTGTTCAGGTTCTCACAACCGGTTCTTGGCCTACGCAGCCTGCAGTGCCTTGTAATCTCCCAGCGGAAGTCTCGGTTCTCTGCGAGAAGTTCCGTTCTTATTACCTCGGGACACATACGGGGAGAAGATTGTCATGGCAGACTAACATGGGCACAGCCGATATCAAAGCCGTGTTTGGGAAAGGTCAGAAACACGAACTCAACGTGTCGACTTTCCAGATGTGCGTCCTCATGCTGTTCAACAACGCTGACCGACTCAGCTACAAAGAGATCGAGCAGGCCACTGAGATCCCTTCGTCGGATCTCAAACGCTGTCTGCAGTCGCTGGCGTGCGTGAAAGGCAAAAACGTGTTGAAGAAGGAGCCCATGAGCAAAGACATAGGAGAGGAGGATTCGTTCGTCGTCAACGACAAGTTCACGAGCAAGTTTTACAAAGTGAAGATTGGGACGGTGGTGGCTCAGAAGGAGACGGAGCCGGAGAAGCAAGAGACGAGGCAGAGAGTCGAGGAAGACAGGAAACCGCAGATCGAAGCAGCCATCGTGAGGATCATGAAGTCGAGAAAGATACTGGACCACAACAACATAATCGCGGAGGTGACCAAACAGTTGCAGCCGCGGTTCTTGGCTAACCCGACGGAGATCAAGAAGAGAATCGAGTCGCTCATCGAACGTGATTTCTTGGAAAGGGATAATACGGACCGTAAACTTTATCGCTATCTAGCCTAAAATATGTTGAATACCTCAACAACAACAACAACAACAACAACAAATCTCTGTTTCTTTGCTTTGTTTCTTCTGTTTGGTGTAAAAGCTTCTGAATTGTACGGTAGTGTCGGTAAGAAGAAGGAACGAACTCTGTGTTTTTGCTGCCGTTAGTCGAATATACAATTTATTTACTTTTTTATTTTTATTATTTCCTCTATTTGATCGGATTTTGTTTATATCATTTTTATAGGATCTTGTTAAATGGGCCGGACTAAGGCCTCCTTTAGGCCCATTTATGAGAAGCCCAAAGGAAAACAAAATTTTGAAGCGCGGCTAAAATTTCAGTTTAGTCGACAAATCCCGCCAAACGCCGTTTTCTTGCCCAAACGTTGGCAACCCCTATTTTTAACAGCCTTCTCGTCGCAGCGATTCAATTGACAAAAACTTCTTGTAAATCCATCACTTGTTCTTCGATTCTCTTTTTGTGTCAACAGTCGCCGGAAGTAAAGGATATGGATATCTCCAACATAGCGAGGAAGCTTGATCTCGCTAACAACAAGTTTCTGGTCAGAAAAGCAGCGGAGATTCGCCGTCTTTGTGACGCTCAGTTCGATTCATCCATCATCGGCGTTGTAAGACAATTCGATCTTAAATCTTAAAACTTCAAATCGGTGATTTGATTACAATCCCCTTTCGTCTTCCCTGATTGAAATTTTGATTTTGTTTTTGTATTTGATGGTCATAGGGTGAGATCTGTAAGGCTGTGATATGTCTGGAACTCGCAGCGTCTCGGTAAATGTTTTGTAATTTGATCATCATTGATCCTATATCCATAGTGGGTTGATCGGAAGTAGCTTACTTTACTTATACTCAGATTCGAATCTTATTGCAGATTGGACGTTATTTTCGACCGACACACAGCGATTAAGTTGAGTGGTATGTCGGAAAAGGCTTACACCAGATCATTCAATAGCCTCCAAAACGTTATCGGAGTCAAGTGGGTTTCCTTTTCCAGTCTTCTTCCACTTAAATTGTGAATCTTTTTGGTTTGAGTTTATCTTGATTGATGTGTTAAATCGAAATTGTGCATTTTTTTTTTTTTCAGGATTAAGCTCAATGTAAAGGAATTGGCGGTTCAGTTTGGATGCGTTAGGATAATCAAATCCGTGCAAAATGTGCTGTCTTCGTAAGTTTTTTCCAAAGATTTAGCATGCTATATGTTTGATTAAATGCATGGTCATGTTTGCTTTCTTGACTTTTAAAAGTGTTAGTAATCAATTGATTGCTTGTATTGCTGTTTAAGGTATAAGGAGAGGTTTCTTGCGTCGCTACCAGCGACAAGACGAGCGAATGCTGATTTCACTAGACCTGTATTCACAGCGGCTGCTTTCTATCTGTGTGCCAAAAAGCAAAAGGTGCAAAATTTGTTTCCTTTTCAGAGGGATCTCCACAATACCTTTTTGGATTTGCTTGAATATAATTAAGCTTTGTTGTCTAATTTTGGCAGCTCAAGGTAGATAAACTGAGGCTGATTGAGGTTTGTGGGACATCAGAATCTGAATTCTCTTGTGTGAGTGAGATTGTTTTTTTTTTCATTCTATAATGTTTTGACTCAATTGACCAATTACTAATTTTGAGTTAATGGAATTATTCAATCAAAACAGGTCTCAACTTCCATGCTGGATCTTTGCTTTGACTCTGTTGGGGTCTCCAAGGAGAAGAAAGATGCAAAAGAGGTTAAAGGAAACCGAGGTATGGCTAAATCTTCTTTTTCTTATATATTCTCTTACTAGTATGTACATATTTCAGTCGAACAAGATAAGTGATTATGCGCAAAATTTACCTAGATTTGCTTGATGTGTTACCTGAAAAGAGGAGACTAGAGGATGGGGGATATTCATCTGATGATGAGGTACTTTTTTATGTCTTTCCTATAATCTGTGATAGAGTCACACTCTTTCTTTTGTGATTCCTAAATGTATATATACTTGTGGCCATTGCTTATTCTGCAGTCTTCATGTTACAAAAGACACAAGAAGATGGAAGAGGCTAAGTATGAGGACTGGAAATCCACAGTTGTTAATTCTATCAAGAAGAATCCAGAGAAAGGTGCGTTGCTTAACTTTTTTTTTTTTTTGTAAAAATGAGTTATCAACTACCAAGAATTTTGATATATCTGTAAGTATTTCTTTGTTACTGATCGTTTCTGGGTCTTGTGTTCTTCTCAGGAGCTAAGAAAGTTATACAGACAAGTCTCAATTTCGCAAAGAAGACTGAGACCAAAGAGTTGCAAGTTGATTCATAGCTTTTTCACAGTGAGGCTTATATCCAGTTCAATATCTTGTTGTTTTTATCTTTGAAAAGAAATGTTTTTTCTCTAAATCCATTTTTGTTCAGTTACAAATTCGTCATTTTAAATGCAAATAAGAAACATTAACAAATTGGAAAATCATATTCTGCTTCATCTTCATATTCTTCTCCATCTTCATTCATATTCTTCTCCAACTTCATATTCATCTGAATCATAATAATATTCTTCCCAATATGGATCTTCTTGTGTGTTCACATATGGAACATTGATGCTTGACTCGAGTAGCTTGGTATCGTTAACGTTAAGATTCTCAACTTGGTCTGCAAAGGCATAGAATCTACTGCAATCGTCTACAAAGACGTGCACTCTACTAGGCTTGTCCAACGCTTCATGGCACTCTCCAAAACCATTGATTTCAACTCTTTGGAGAGTGTTCCTCTCAGGATTGAAGTAGAAAACATAAAACGGTTCTTCAGATGTGTAATCTCCCATCGACAAAACAATCTCACCCGTAGCAGTCACTCCAACGACGGAAACGTGATAAGGTAAGAACTTATCATCCCTCAAAGTGTATTCGTATTTCGACCATTCCTGTTTCTCTAAATCCTCAAGAACCCACACAAGCAACTCCATGGCATCATCAGCGTAATCATAATGAATCACACCTAATTTACCCTTGTAGTTGATCAATTGGCAAAAGCTTTCAGGATAAAGGACCTTGAATTCCTCAGACCTAACATCAAAGCAAACTATCACAAATTTCTTATCATTATCCTCATCCTCATTCTCATACGTTTTAGCTAAGTAAAACAAAACCCCATTAACACATATCCCATCACTCACGTTCTCATGTCTAAACGAACATTTGATTCGTCTCCTTTCTCCAGTTCCTAACCTTATGATTTCATGATGACGAGATGGATACTCCATACACAATACCTTGAATTGCTTGTCAATCGGATCAAACCCTAAAAAGCTATGCGACTCACTTAACCAGTTCTCCCTCAGCTGAAAAGAAGCGAAGGTCGTATACCTTCCCGTTTTAGGGTTACATATCACAGGCAATCGATGGTAATCCTCCTCTTTAATACTCAAACCATGGAAATACATCAAACCAGAGGCATAGCCAAATGCAAACTGTTGGGGTCGGATTCCTCCCCAAGACACCGTCATTTGGAGTAGGCAAATGATGGAAGAAGGCTGGTGACCAAACCAAACCAGGCCGAACCAACAATTTATCTTAATAAGCCAACCTGCTTATCTCGGTGGGCCGAGCCAACGTCCAGCAAAGCAACCCGAGCCAAGGCCCACCGAAGAAAGCCCACGACTGAAGATTAGCCTTAATTGAAGGCGGCGCGAGCAGAAAAGGAAAGTGGTGCGAGCAGAAAAGGAAAGTTTACATTTCGTACAAGTCGGTTGTAAAAGTCGGTTCCTGTTCTCTTATAAATAGGAGCCGATGGCCATTATTTGTAGGGGCATTCAAAAAAAGAGAAGGCACACGCCACAAATTTTGTAGCTCTCAAAATAGCTAATAAGAAAACCATCATTTGGACCGAACTGTCTTTTACTCATTAAATTCACGGCTCGAAAACGAACCAAAAACCATTGTGCAAATTCGGCTCGCGCACAAACCGTCCGTTACTACGAGGACCGATCCACATATTGTCTGGAGGGAACTTCATATGAAAGTCGGCGGATACTACAAGAGACGACGAGGAATGCTTCTCATATGGACGAAGACGTTGAGGCACAGAGAAGATGCTCCACAAACCGTCTTTTTCAATGGAGAAAAAGATACGCGGCTGAGCCAAGGAGGATTTTCTGGTCAGGAACAACTCTCTGAAATATGCATGACCAAATAGTGATTCCCATTGCTTCGACACGCAATGAAACCTCGCGATTGACTTTGCAGCCAATCTCGACAATATCTCCGTGATGAGTTCTATCGGGATGGAATCTGAAATCATGGTCGTTTTTTTTCTCGTGGTCGATCAAAGACGAAGAGCTAGATATATTAAAACTTCGTATGGTCAGTGTTTTTAAACCCGGACCTGATATGGAACCGGATGTGCATTTTGGTCATAGTTTAATTTGGTCCGACCGGTTAGACCGGGTTTTCTAAAAATTTTAATAATAAATATATTTATATAATTTTAATAATAAATATATTTATATAGTAAATATAGAAAATATAAGTTTGTAAAAGTTTTAAAAATAAAATATAAATATAAATATAGTAAAGTTATATGAATATGAAACAATGTGGTTCTATGAATGAAAAATATCATGATAAAGATATTTAAAAGTCAAAATTGAAATATAAAAATATGTTTTTAGAGTAACTATCCACCATTTTAAAAGTATTTTTCAATAATTGCATTTTATAATTTATCATAGTTAAATAATAATATAATTTTTGTAGAGTTTTATGATAAAAATCCAAAAATTATTACATAAATATAAAAACTGGGTTTTCTAATTGACCAAACCCGGCTGGGTTTCGGGTTTTTGCCGGGTTTTAGTTGGTTTTTTTGGGTTAACTACAATTTTGGGTTTTTATGAAACCCAATTCGGTTTAGCCACCGTTTCACGGATGAACCGGTCTGACCGGCCGGATCGGGTCGGTTTTTTAATCACTGTGTATGGAGATCCACGAGACCGGAGGAGATAGACGCACGTTCTCGATGCTTTCTGGATTTTTTTTTTTTTTTCCCTCGCAATTTTAGGGTTTTTGAGAGAAATCGAGTGGAGGTAGTTCTAGTAAGTCTTTTTATTTTGTTAAAAAAAAGAAAAATAAATTAATTATAACTGTGATTTTTTTTACAGAAAATTTACTTTTTCGGTTTATATTTTTGATTTTCAAAGCGATTAAAAAAAAGTTGATATACTTTTTTCTCGTAAACTTCTAAAAAAATAATTGATTTGATTAGTAAATTAAAAACCAGAACCTACATACTATAAATAATTCGTTCCAGTAAATATCATGTTAATTTTCAAATATTTTGATATATCATGTTAAATATTCTGAGAATTTACAATTTGGTTTGAAAGAGGAGCAATAAAAACTTGGGAGAATTCCTTGAGTAGGACTCATGAGCTATATCTATCAACTGCGAATCGTGGAGTTTATCATAACAAATTACAAATGTCCCCCTTTACGTGTTGTATATACATATATTGTTATTCTTTGAAACTAAGCTTGTAACTCTCATGGGCATATGCTTTTTTAAGTGTGAAAGTCAGTTGTATATACTTAAGAGACAAGATAATGTCTATCTAGAACACCAGATATGGAAGCTTTACTATGTACATGTTCGTAATAAATCTTCTTAACCTCTGTATGGTAAACCATTTGATGGATGCTGACGCATTCTTTTTGTGTTCTCACAGCAGATTCATGCTTATGTATGTTCAAACCATTTTGGATTTGTTCATCAAAAGTATGTGTTTGACTCTGCAGGTCACCGGAAGTGATGATGATGAGGCAAGCAAGACAAAACAATATTCCCTATTTGGTTCCAGCTAGCCAGTATGTAACCGCAATGATAGTTCTAGCTTGACAAAACTATTTTTGGATTTGGGAAACTATAAAGCTGAGAATTCATTGATACAGTCCTCAAAGTTCCAAGCTTTTGGATTGGGAAACAAATATAAACTATAACATTAATAAATAGAGAGATGCGTAGAAGAAGTGTTTAAAGACGAGACTGTTAGCTCTCTCACATTCCCTAAGGAAACAAAGAAAGCTTCCATCATTTGATCAAAATGTGAGGTCACACCGGAGATAAAAGAAACTCTCACTGAGCTGAGGTGGAGTTGGTGACCCAATACTGCTTCACAGCGATCAAAACCTTCTCAGGAACTAAAGGACCATCCTCGTGATCAACCAGCTTCGAATCCCATCTCATTCCGGAGATGATTCTCTTCACCTTGATCAACGTGTCAACATCGTCCCGGATTATAACAGCTCCTTCTGGACGCAGAATTCTATCCATCTCTAGAAGAATGTCATCCACATTGCACCTAACACAGTTCCACAGTTGCATTCATTAGCAATCTCACAAAACCAACGTATTAGTGTTTAAACAAAGATAAAAACACATACTTGTTCTTGTAGAGACTGAAGAGGTGATTGGCATGGATTAAGTCATATGTTCTTGGATACGTAGAGAAAGCCTCACACCTGAAAAAACCATATGTAGACAATAAACAATGAAGCTCTGAGAAGTTGTGAGAAGAAGAAGAGGGAAGTTTCTTTTGATAACTCACCAGTCGTGGTAGATTCCGATGAGTCCTCGTTCATATACAACTCCAAGTCTGTTCTTTTCGGCGATCGTGGGAACAACATTCATAACCCAAAGCTTTGTTGATTCAATAGCAGCAGCAAATCCACCAAACCCTGCGTTCATGTCCATGATGTTACGGTACCTTCCTGTGTCAAGCAAACCGTTGATTCTCTTGTACGCTTTCACATGTTTCTTCCACTGTCGGTTATCGTCTTCGTAAGCATCAACCGTAACACCAGAGATCGAGCCGCTCGAGATCCTAGGCGGCACTGCGTTGAGTCTATCCGGGAACACCTGAAGCTCTCCTCCAGCTACTTCATCTGAGCTACTTGTCTCCGGATACGGTGTAATACATGCCTCCATTTTCTTGTACCTAAGAGAAAGATAGTTGGATTAGCGCCAAAAACCAAGACTTTAGCTGTTGCGAACAACAAATATACATACCAGACATCATCAGAATCATCAGTCTTGCAGAAATTGGCTCTAGGATCATCTTGTCTTGAACGGCACGCCTCATCATTGACTCTCTTCTGCCAGATAGCGATCTCTCCGTGTTCATACTTCTTCTCCCAACAAAGAAGCTTGGCAGCTTCCTCAATCTTTCTCTGCTCCTCTTGAAGCTCCTCCTTGGGACGCTGCCATGCCTTGTAGTTGATTTTCCAGTTGATCGGAGGACCTGACAGAATCCAGTAGCCTCCCGGTCTAAGCACTCGGTCTACTTCCATCAAGTACATCCCATCTGTTCATCAAACACCATTAAGCAAAGGGACTGATCATAAGCTGAAGACAAAGGTAGAAACTTTTCCTCACCATTTGCTCCCCATGGGATCAAACACCGAGAGCAATGAGCCATGTCGAAAGCCCGTGTAGGGTACGGCAACTTTATGGTGCCAAGAACACCGATAACAGCGGGAACACCTCTCTCCAGCGCAAACTGGACCTGAGCCTCGTGTGAATCTCTCGGTGCAAAAGACATCGCACGCACGTTCCTGCTCCATAAGTACGCTCCCCAACTCGCAACCTAATGAAAGAAAACGTCTCAATTGCCAAAAAAAGATGGAGACTTTTAAAACAAGAGAAGCAAACAAGCACAAGACTTTACCCCACAGCCAGTGTCCAAAGCAGTCCTAACAGTTCCATTCCCCATCGGTATCACCGAAGCGAGCTGATCAATATACTTATCAGCACCTTGAGGGAACTGAGTCCCACCTCCGGGGAACCTGAAAACGTCGCCTTCGTACTGAATCCAATTCTGAATAGCCTTCTCAACAGTCAAGGCCTTATACGGAGCATTCGCGTAAGGCACGTAGTCTCTGCTCTTAGGCCAAGCGAAAGGCGTCACGTATCCTTTAGGCGCTGGTATAAGGCAACGGAGCTTCTCCTTCTCCGGAGCGCAGTGCCTCTCTCTGTAGATCATACTCTCTCTAGGGAAAGTCATCGCGCGCCGTTGATCTTGGCACGGAGTGTAGTCAGTGTAGCGAGCGTCGCAGGGCTCGAAAGTCTTGACCTTTGCCGCTTCGGACGCGCCGACGATGCTCGACTCGCCCGCGTGGTGAGTCTCGAAGTTCAGGCTCGGGACGATGTTGCAGTCAGCTCCGCTGTTGGTCATCTCGAGAGCGATGCTGTCTCCTTTGCCGAAGCCGCTTCTTTGCCATGCTCCGAGAATGTAGAAGAAGCAGCAGAGACTAAACACTATGAAGATCTGAACAGAGCTTCTGGTTTTACCATCAGCAGAACTCGACTTCATCGCCATGGTTTGATCTAACACAAAAGAACAGATCAGGAGGTGAAAAGTGTGAAGCTTTAGGTTTCAATTAGCAATCGAGAGATAGTAACAGATCGAAATCAAGACAATTTTACTAAGATTCTCTAGATTTGATTCATATATATATATATACTTAGTGGTGTCTTCAGGGAGAAGCAAAAATTAAACGTAATGAACAAAAAGATCCGTAAGATTAACGAAAACATTAAAAGATTTACACCAAGCACACTACTCTTTTTTTAACTTAGGATGTATTTGTTATAAAAGGAATATTAACAGATTGAGCAAAATAATACAAAAGTAAACCCGATCTGGCAAAAGAACAGAACAAACCTACGGAGATGGGAAATAGAAGTAGATTTGTCGGAATGAAATAAATAAGAACATACAAAGATAGAACGAATCTGGGAGATCCGCTGATACAATTGGCTAATCAGAAGAAGCAATAGTCCGAGATTGTTGTCGGTGGGAAATAATGATGATGAAGAAGAAGAAGAAAGGAATTGACGAGACGTGTAAGATAATTTGTGGAAACCCCTCAGTTTGTGTGAATCGTCGTCATGGGATGTGGAAAAAGAAGGGATAAAGCTGGCGATTTTGTTTTTGGGGGAGAAATCTATTTGCCCTTTTAAAACAGAGCCATAGAGGAAAAGAGAGAGAAGTGTGCAGATGCAGATCAAATCGACGTCTGATTTTATTTTATTTTTGTTAATGAATGTATTTTTTGATTTTTTTTCTATTCAGAAAATCATTTAACCTAAAATCGGCTGAAGAGTTTATAAAAAAACCAGGGAAATTGAGAAAATAAATAAAATTGAATAAGAAATCAGGAAGAAAAAAAAACGAAAATAGTAGTAAGATGTTAAAAAAAAAAATAGTTAAAGAAAAGCTGTTTTTTTTTTCCTTTAATTGATTACAATCATTTCGTTTCACATTGTTTTTATTTTATCTTTTCACTTTGTTCACACTGCTTCTAAGTAGCTTTTTTGTTACAATGAATATAAAAAAGTATTTGAAGGTTAATGAAATCATACTTATATAAATTTATGGATTAGGTGATTTAGGGAAGAACACACCTCTGAGCATGGGACCCATCAAGTGTAAAAAAACATGCGATGTTGCAAAACCGCGTTGTATTCTTTACCGCTCATGATGGTTATTAGTGTTTGGATCCAACGGCTGTAGATGTATCATGTATGTATCATTAAGACTATTCTTCCTATGTAATCAGTAATCTTAATTCTTTTGTCGTAATATAATTAATACTCTAACCATGTACGCATCTAGACGGCTAGACCGTGCTGGTTACTACTTACCACTATGGTTTAATGTTTTTTCAGCGTATAACCAAAAAACAAAGGCGTCTGATGTCAAAAAAAAAGAAAAAACAAAGGCGTCCAGGACAACCAAAACCGGCAAATGATAATTAGTTTTAGTGATAAGCCTCTGAACATATCATACACCGTCATTAGTTCCCTTTGAACTGGCCCCTTTGTCCTTTGAACTGGCCCCTTTGTTCTTGTTTCTGCCTATGACCTGACGGAACTCAAGAGTTCCTAGCTTTTGAGCCTTCCAACTAGAACTACATTTTATCATATTACATTTAAAAGTTTTAATTATCTGCGAGCATAAGTATATATAGTCGATCCACTCCCCAATCAACGCTAATGAGAGATAAATACTTGGGAATAAATTTTCAGTTATTAAGTATTCGCTAGCATATGATACATGAACCCTTGATTCAAAAATGATCGCGCAAAGAATGATCTGCCACATCCGTCAATTATGACCTAAATATGGAAGCAAATAACACACCTCGCATTTAGATAGATGTGATAAGATGAATCATGCAAACATCCAGAAGAAAAGGTACAAACCAGTTATGTTGTGAATCAAGGTGCGAAAAAGACAAAGAGCAAAGAATATGATTGAGGCGAATACACCTGTTCTAGAGTTTCTCGTGTGATAAGTAATTATAACTTTAATGAACTTTTTTGCCAGTTTGAGGGCTGGCTCTTTTGGAGCTGTAACTGATTATAAGTCATCAGGAATAACAAGTTACGACATCGTTACATCTATATATATTATTTTTTTTGCATCGTTACATCTATAGTCCAAGTGTATATTAAGATAGTGTCCCTTACTCCGTTACTCCCTTATAAGCGTTTATTGTGCAACACATATTATACACGTGGTCCTTATGCTGACAGGTAGATAATCTTAGCATTATTTTATTTTGATAGCCGATATGCGTACCCAATAATGTAGTAACTTTTTTATAATAATTATCAATCGAAACAGCATTTAAAAATAAATTATCCATAAGCTTTTCGTTCAGAGATTATAGAGAAATAATACCCACTAAAAAATTAAGAAACGCCATAATTCTAAAAGCAAGCTTTCTCTCTAGTGTTCCTTCTTTTATTTTCTTCGAGCAATTTTATGACTTGAGAGCATCTCCATCGCTGTATTATAGGAGGGTTTTAAAGCAATATTAGCTATTTAAATAAAGATAAAAGAAAAGATTTGCTTAAATCCAACTCTTATAAGGAAACTTTTGCCATGGTTTAAAACCTGCCAGATGTTGTGTCAATAAAACACAAAAACAGAAAATTAAAAAAAAAAACATTTGTTTCGTTTTCTCTCTCTCTCACTCTCTCACTCTCTCACGTTTTCTCTCAGAAACGAGGGTCTCCGGTCGATC
>OVBJ01002961.1:0-14493 GCA_900406535.1 Noccaea bulbosa
GTGCAGATGAAAAAAAAGAAGAAGATTGAAATGAGGAAAGGAAAGGGAAAGAAAGCTCAAGAGAGAGAATGAGTGGTTGTGATTTACTGATTTTTGTGATATGATTTTTTAATTTTTTGTTTTTAATTTCGCTTATATTTGATTTAATCTTTTTAATTCTTAATTATTGTTGGTTTAATTTCCGTTATTAAATAATTTCGCGCAATTTTTAGTGGATTTAGGTATAAAATAATAGAACCAGATATGATCTTCCAAAAATGGGATATTTTGCATGTCTATAATATTGTAATCGAACCGAAATTGGGCTTCTTTACGTGTTTTAAAACCACTTCTCCTTTTTAAATTAATATTATGATTAATTTCAAGTCAAATATTTTGATTTTCTCAAAGTTGACAATATATTGTGGTCCGTGCTGGTCACGATTAACTTCAAGTTAAAAAGGTTGATTTGCTCATGTCGTTATGTCGACATCACGTTAAAATTTAATGTATTGATCGTAAAAATTAAACTAATGATACCGATAAAACTAATAATTATCAATCTCATTAACGAAAAGAATAACATACTCCCTCTGTTCCACAATATAAGATGTTTTGATTTTTTCACAAATATTAAGAAACATTTAATGTTTCACTTTGTGTTTTAACTCAACTACTTTTAGGTTAATATTAAGTTATTAACCAATAGTAGCTCAAATATTCAAATAACATAATAAATATTTCTTGAAGTTTGTAATATACAAAAATCAATTAACAAAAAGTAACTTAAAAAGTCTAAAATATCTTATATTGTGGAATAAGAAAAAAGTTAAAATATCTTATATTTAAGAACGGAGGAAATACTTATTATTCTTTAATTAAGAAAAACAACAACACGTGCTGTCATCAGCACGGGTCAAGATCTAGTTTCCTTTCTTTTTGGTTCCATATTTTTTTTATTCTTTTTTTTTTTTTTTTTTTTTTANTTCCATATTTATACATCGTTAATCATTCTCACATAATGTTTACACATGACAAAACTTATATTTTCTGTCACATTATATAAACAGTTTTAGAAAAAAAAATTGTTTCAAAATATAACTGTTTCATATTTTTTATGCACTTTTTACTTTATTAAATATTATGTAACTAATTACATTATGCAGTTATTCTTCTGATTTATTAAATTAAATTATTAAATGATATATATTTTTTTTTTAAGTAAGTTTTTAATACTAAATAATATTAGTATGTAGTTAATTCCAAAATTGCGATGGGCTTGACCAATTATGGTCCGATCTGATCTTAACAATGTTAATTTTATATGGACTAACCAATCATACTGTTTAGGCTTTTAGCCCACTACAACGTTCCTTTGTAAGGTCCACTTTTATATTGGTTTAAAACAGTTTCCATGTGTAAGTAACCCAAAACCTGCTTCCATGTATACAAAGACAACTTCTCTATATAAAAATGAGATGAAAAGTGGGTAAAAGTGCGAAGTTCTCAGCAAAATTCACAAAGAACAGTAGCAGTGGCAGTTCTTTAGTTTGTCCTCTGAATGTTACCAGAGAAATCGCTAAGGCCAATGTTAATATCCCATATGTGAAATGTTTTCTTTGTATGAATTCTCAAACTGTCATCATAACCAGGTAGCTTATGTATTTGCAATCAGCTGCACCACATTTGGTGTTATGTTACAACACATTAACCAGTGTGTATTCTGTGAACTACTTGCTGTAAGTATTTGCTGAAGTTGCCAAATCGTTTATGTAATGGCGTGGTGCATGAAAACAGAAAATACATGCAACATCTAACAAAATACACGAAAAAGGGACCCTAATAAAACCGAATTTCTCGAGTTCCACTTTCACTGACAAAAGCTCAAAATCATAGGATAAATGATTGTGATCCAGAAGAACGATTATGCTCGATCTTGCAACGATTAAGCCCGGTCCAAAGCACATGCAAATGATTACCAAATTCCTGCTCCATGCATGTC
The DNA here is from genome assembly GCA_900406535.1 of Noccaea bulbosa. Classification (NCBI taxonomy): domain Eukaryota; kingdom Viridiplantae; phylum Streptophyta; class Magnoliopsida; order Brassicales; family Brassicaceae; genus Noccaea; species Noccaea bulbosa. The sequence goes on from OVBJ01002961.1 coordinate 1,982, forward strand.
CAACTTCAACTTCTCCTCCATTTCTGAGGACAACGTAACGACTAATTGAGGTAAAAAGGTTTTTCTAACCGATTGAATTCTCAGTTATGCAAGTAAGCTTATTGCGTGGTTGGTATTTCACATCGCTCATTCATTGTATCTTTGACACAATCCTTAAAAGATTCTGCGGAGAAAAAGTGTCCTTGTTCAAAAGGAAAAGTGGCGCACATTTTAATATATATTTTTATATTTAATCTACAAGTCACACACATACACACATTAATCCTGTCATTTATTTATTAAAAATTCATGAAATCACAAAATAAGAATATTTACATTTTACTCATAGAAGTAAAATCCTACATGTGAGACAAGAGAGAGGTACACCAAAAAAAAAAAAAATTATTCAGATTAATATTGTTCAAAAACGAACTACAGTAAAATTTATGAATCAGTCCGTAGAATAGTTAGACATTAATGTTTCTCTGATCCGTATACAGCTATATACAGCCTCTACAGACATGAGACAACAAGTTGCAAAATTTGAGATCTGAAAAATACTAAAATCTTAATACATTCATTTGTGCCTAACTACACGACCAAAAGGACCGCTAGAAGACCAAAAGGACCGCTAGAAGATAATCTAAATAATGAAAAAACCTCAGTATCAATTCAATGTACATGAATAAAATTATTTCTCGGGAATTTGAAATGTAAAAATAATATATAGGTGTCAACATTCTTCTCTTCTCTTCTCTCCAATCAGTTTCAGCGACTCTCTCTTCACTTTACTTTACTCTCTCAGCCATGGCCACCACCTTCTCTCTCCTCCACTCCGCCACTTGCTTCCCTTCCCACTCTGAAACCTCCCTTAAACCTCACTCCGCCGCATCATTCACCGTACGATGCACCTCTCCAGTCTCTCCCACTCCCGTTGCTCCGTCGCAGACGACGCAGAACCACCGTCGTCCCGCCGATGAGAACATTCGCGACGAGGCTCGTCGCCGCCCTCAACTCCAAAACCTATCCGCCCGCTACGTCCCCTTCGACGCTCCACCGTCGTCCACCGAATCCTACTCCCTGGACGAGATCGTCTACCGCTCACAATCCGGCGGCCTCCTCGACGTACAGCACGATTTCGCCGCACTGAAACGCTACGACGGAGAATTCTGGCGGAACCTCTTCGATTCCCGCGTCGGAAAAACCCACTGGCCTTACGGATCGGGCGTCTGGTCGAAGAAAGAGTGGGTCCTCCCCGAGATCGACGACGACGACATCGTCTCCGCCTTCGAAGGGAACACAAATCTCTTCTGGGCCGAGCGATTCGGGAAACAGTACCTCCAGATGAACGATCTCTGGGTGAAACACTGCGGGATCAGCCACACGGGATCGTTCAAAGATCTAGGCATGACTGTTCTCGTTTCTCAGGTGAATCGCCTCCGGAAAATGAACAAACCAGTCGTCGGTGTCGGATGCGCTTCCACCGGCGACACATCCGCCGCTCTCTCCGCTTACTGCGCTTCCGCCGGAATCCCCTCCATCGTCTTCCTCCCGGCGGACAAAATCTCCATGGCTCAGCTCGTCCAGCCGATCGCGAACGGAGCTTTCGTCCTCAGCATCGACACCGATTTCGACGGATGCATGCATCTGATCCGAGAAGTCACGGCGGAGCTCCCGATCTACTTAGCGAACTCTCTCAACAGCCTCCGCCTCGAAGGTCAGAAGACGGCGGCGATTGAGATTTTGCAGCAATTCAACTGGGAAGTCCCCGATTGGGTCATCGTTCCCGGAGGAAACCTCGGTAACATCTACGCCTTCTACAAAGGGTTTGAAATGTGCAGAGAGTTAGGGCTTGTTGATAGAATCCCGAGGCTTGTTTGCGCTCAAGCCGCAAACGCAAACCCGCTTTACTTGCACTACAAATCTGGTTACAAAGACTTCAACGCGTTGAAAGCGAACACGACGTTTGCGTCCGCGATTCAGATCGGCGATCCCGTTTCGATCGATAGAGCTGTGTACGCGCTGAAGAAGTCGAACGGAATCGTGGAGGAAGCTACGGAGGAAGAGCTGATGGATGCGACGGCGCTTGCGGATTCGACTGGTATGTTCATTTGCCCGCATACGGGTGTTGCGTTGACGGCTCTGATGAAGCTAAGGAAATCTGGAGTCATCGAAGCTAATGATCGGACGGTGGTGGTGAGCACAGCTCATGGGTTGAAGTTTACGCAGAGTAAGATTGATTACCATTCCAAGAATATAAAAGAGATGGCTTGTAGATTGGCGAATCCACCGGTGAGAGTTAAGGCAGAGTTTGGTTCAGTTATGGATGTGCTTAAGGAGTATCTCAAGAACAATGAATCTAAATGTTGAGAAAATGATTGTGGTTCTTTGGAAGAAACAATTCTTTTCGCTAGGACATGTTCTGATGTTCAGGTCCTATGATATTGCTGGTTTATTATTCACGACCTCGTTTATTTCCTCTGCAGTTCTTTTTTATATCTCTGTTTCACTCTTTACAAAAGAAAAAACTGGTTTTATTCCTCAAAACTGAGATTACTTTTAAACGTTCACATAAGAAAACCAAAGTAATCAAAAGGGTTGCATTGGATACCTCAACAGCGGCCACAAAGGCCATGACCGCCGCAGCAGCGACCACCGCAACAAAGGCCAACGACGATTGTTGAACTGAAAACCACCATCGTCAAGACGACCACCACCACTCTCAACTTTAGCCATTTTCAGGGCAGGTTTTTCATCTTCATCACTTTCCGAATCAGAATCAGAATCTGAAACTGCTTGCAGCCTTGCTGGTAGACGGAGCCGCCTTCGCATCCCCAGAATCATCTTCAGAGGATGAAGTATCTTCAGCAGCTGGCTTGGCACTTGTACAAGGTTTCTTTGCAGGTTCCTCATCAGAAGAAGATGATTCGCCCTCAAATGCAATCTTAGCAGGAGCTTTCTTATCCGTCAATAGATCCACCTTTGTCACCAACAAATCCACCTTTGCTTCGATCTGCTCAAGACGATCAACGAGTCCTTCCATTATCTCAACCACGTCTTTCTTCTTCTGCGTCTTCAGATTTGCTTTGGGCTAGCTCCAAATCATCATCATCTTCTGGTTCTCTCTTAACTTTCTTCAAAGGCTTAGTGGCCTTAAATCACAGCATGAGCTGCTTCACCTTTGGTGGCGGATTTCTTGCTAGACTTGCCCATGGAGAAGATTAGAAGAACAGAGAAGAGATGGTGATTTCAGAGAAAGCATAAACCCTTTGACTGGATGCAATTACAAAGATTTTTTGGTTAACCGCCCTAATGATGCGCTAAACTTGTCAAATGGATACTAAGTATACAGCTCTTCTCCTGGTACACTCTCTTCGCTGGCTTAGAAACAGTTTTCGGAGGAGAGTGGAATTGGAGATGTGATTATAAAAGGTGTTTCTGGTTTGTTTGTTGGGATTTGAGTATGGACATAGAAATCACAAATAAGCATAACTTCAGTTTTTAAGAAACAAGCAAAAAGAAGAGGACATACAATTAAAAGATAAATTTTCCAGGTTGTTCGTACTGAAAACTTATCAAATTATTAAAAAAAAAAAAAAAAAAAAAAAAAATAAAAAANAGTAGAGCGTATCTTCATCTAAACTTGTTGGAAAGTTTCTTCCTGTGATTGTTACCTACCACGAACCTCTCACTCTCTTCATCCTTTTCTCTCCTTCTCTTCTTCCCGCCTGATTCTTTCATGTTCTACAACAATAATTTGCCCCCAAAACGCATAATTTAGTTCTCTGTATATATCTAAAGATATAAGACCACATTATACTCCAAAAACTAATCCATTTGGAGTGCAAGAATAGAGAGGGGTTGGAGATAAATATAAATATACCATTGCGGATAATCTTTTGGCTTCAGCAACTCTCTCCATTAATGACAAGACTTGGTTTTCCTCAGACGGATACTCGGGTAGTTTCTTGCCTGGATGTCAAAGCATTGTCGAAAGTCTTTTTATCCTATGACTATGAGAGAACAAAAACAAAAGTGTATCTCTGCAGCAGATATATATTTTTACTTACCAATGAGTTTCTCTATTTGTAAGTACCATTGGAGCTCATACTGGTTTACAAGTGATATCGCGACACCAGAACGTCCAGCACGAGCAGTTCTTCCCACTCTATGAATGTAATCTTATACCACAAGAACACAGACTATGGATGTATGTTCTCAAGATCATTGATTCATAAGAAACAAAGTTGAGTTTTCCAGGAGAAACCTTTGGTTTTGAGGGAATTTCGTAATTGATAACCACGTCGACCGATGGGATATCGAGCCCTCTACTAACCAAGTCCGTACAGACCAAAATGTTGCATTCCCCTGCTTTGAACTTATTCAAGGCTCCTAGTCTCCTTGACTGTGGAATAATTTTCAAAAAAGAATGAGAGAAGCCAATCTAGAGAGATGACAATGTTATGTTCAGAAATTGGAGTTGTATCATTTACCTGAGCCATTTCACCATTAATAAGAATGGCTCTGAATCCAAGGCTCCGAAGCACTAAGGCCAGAAAACGAGCGCCATCACAGGTCCGAGTGAAAACAATTTATGATAATTCAGGCAGTTCACTCAGAATGTATACAAGATAGTTATCCTGTTAAGGTGATAAAAAAAAAAAAAATGATCATTATAGTCAAAAGAAGATAAAAACTTGTCCCTATCTACCAGGATGAATATAAGGTACCTTGTGTTTAGCAGAAACAAACAGGTACTGCTGTTTTAGAGTATCCACAGTGGAATATTTGGAGTCAGCTTCAATCTGAGGGAAAGTGACGAACATATATACAACTATTACACCTATAGATTCTGTGACAAGAAACATTTAATTTTCAAGTAATGTTTTAGTGTTTACATACTTTGACAGGATTCATCAAATAAGCCCTCTGAAGTTTTTGAACCTAGAAAGCCAAAAAAAAGAAAAAAAATCTGTCAAGAAAACTTGCACAAACCAGACAAGAAAGAAAACTGCCAAAGCAAGGTCGCTACCTTTTCAGTCATAGTCGCTGAAAAAAGAAATGTTTTACGGACGCGGGGGATCTCACCCAAAATCTGGTCAACAGATTTCTCAAAATTGTCATTCAGCAGCTCGTCCGCTTCATCAAGAACCTGTTGAATAATGTTAAGGAAAAATAATAGAAAAATGATAAAGAATTACGAGAAGCATAAAGTTTACCAGATATTTCAGTGTTTTGAGAGAAAAGCCTCTCGTGTCAGACATGTGATCCAACAGACGACCAGGTGTTGCAACCTAGGAAACAACATTTTGCATACTTTTTAGCAACTAGACAAAGGACCCTAAGATGAGAAGAGAAAACAATTCAAGAAATAAAACGTACAATAACATGAGGCCGCTTCCCAAGAGCAATAGTTTGTTGCATTCTGTCCATACCTCCAACAAGCTGAAGAAAACTTATTCAGTCTAGACTCTAGATTCCAGGTTAACGCAAATAATACGGTTAAAGTACCAGAGAGCTTACCACAGCACACCTCAGACTTATATCAGCTCCTAGAGCTTCAAACTGCTCAGCAATCCCTTGAGAAAGAAAAACAAACAGCATAATAAATGACCCCAAATAGAGACATGATCATCAAGTAAAAGTAAATTCTAGAAGAAACTCATACCGAGTTGGAGATAAAACACAAGCGAAGAAGGCAGGATCAGGTCTACGCCCTTTCTTAGGCTCAGAGTCATAAACAAGCTCCAAAAGTGCTTGCAATATAGGCAAAGCGAAGGCTCCCGTTTTACCAGAACCGGTTTGAGCCAGTGCAACTACATCTTTACCTGAACCACACGTCACAGCAATCACCACCAATTCAAGCTCCTAAACGCAGATCTAAGAGCATCGTAAATACAAAAAAAACCTGCCTTCAAGAGCATAAGGAAGGGCTTGGGATTGAATTTTGGTTGGGATTTTCCATCCCAATCTTTCGCAAGCTTTCACAAGCTCTTCACGCACACCAAGTTCTGCAAATGTCTTTACCACTCCAATCTCTTCCTCCATTTTCAACAAATCGCTACCTTGACCTCGAAGATTTTCGCCGGAAAAGTGCTGTGCTACAAAGGACAATCGAGTAGCGTAATGCAAATCGGCGGCGAGCTGGATCAAATAAGGAGGACAAAGATGGCTATTTATAATAAGATGGCTACGTAGTTTTTTTTACTTACGTTAATTGGGCCTATTATGGGCCTTGTATCTCGAAAATTTGGGCTCAAAAACCCCATCTACGTGAAACAACATTTCCACATTCATCTTATTCAAAAACCCTAATGATGGGCTAAACTTGTAAAACGGATACTAATACACCACAAAACTGCGTATACGAAACTAAATAAAGGTAAGGAAAAAAACAACACATGTACTCAATTCGTTAAGCCAAATGCAAACCAAAAAAAAAAGAAATCAACTGCTATACGTTTGGGCTTAAGATTCGGATTCGTCGGGTCCGGGTTCGGGTCCTAAATTGGATCTTCCTCTTTTCACTGAGTTTATCTTCTCCAATTTGAGTCCTGCTCTGAATCTCGCGATGAAATCATCGGCTTTAGTATCTACGTCGGGGCTCGGACAGAACAGATTACCGGCGGGCTTACCATCGGCTGATTGAGCTACATCGGGATCATCATCAGGTTCGTCTGAGCTTATGCTGATGTTGCTCGCCATCCTGACGTAATCTCCACGCTTCACGAACTTCCAAGCAGGCATTTTAAACGGCGGAGGAGGAGGAGGCGGCGGGATCGGCATCAATGGCGATTCGCTCCCAGTGCCTGTGAATAGGGTTACTTTAGCTGGTGGTGGATTGGGTTTAGATGTGCGTGATTCCAGCGGAGATTTACGAATCTTCGTTACTGATGCGCGTTGTTCGAATTTCCGTTCGGGTGGAGGCGGAGGAGGAGGCGGTGGTGGAATTGTATAGGTTCTCTTGCTTTTACCTTTCTTTGACGAGAAGAGTCCCTGGAAGAAAGGTGGTGGAGGTGGCGGAGGAGGAGGATGCGGCGGTGATTGCGGTGGCATTGAATAGGCAAATGGAGGATCGGAGCCGAAGAGTAAATCGAGACCGTCGATGCTCTGTTGCCTCTGTTTCTTCTTCTTTCTCCTTAATGCAATCAGAAAGTCCTTAGTTGCTCCGTTTTTCTTCTTCTCCTGTTTATTACTCTTTTCATACACAATCGTCGGAGGTGGAACCGGTGTCATCGGAGGCGTCGCCGCCGCAAAATCAGCTCTCTCTTTCTTCTCTTCCTTTGGAACAACATTTTGGTACACTCTCTTTGTCCTTCTCTTCGCTTGCTTAGACGGCGGAGGAGCCAGAGGCGGAGACGGCGGAGAAAGTGATGGTGGCGGCGGATTAGGACGCGTCGATAGCTCTTCTACTACTTCAACCGTCGCCGCCACAACGACCTCAACTTTATCAGTGTCAGAACCGCCGAGATGGACCTTTCCTTCACCGTCGCCGCCGTCTGTTCGATCTACATCTTCCTCCGGCTTAGCCTCACGCCAGTTTCTGTAACTTTGATTTTGATCGATCGGATCTGACGCTCCGTAACGGCATTCGCTTACACATGTATCATCGTAAAATCTCCACCGTTCATCGGATTCAAATTCTCGAAGCCTCAGATCTGGATACGAGCTACTACTCCGCAATCTACTGAACCTCTTGTACACCGTCTGATCTGAAAACTGATCTCCTCCTCCGCCGCCGACGCCGCGATCATCGATCCAATAACGCGGCGTGGTGGCAACGCCGTTAGATACACGACCTCGATCGATGATCGACGGCGAGCTCAAGAATTTGTTGTAATTATATCCATTAGTTACATCATTGTTTTTCGAAATGTCTTCCTTGTCATGATTGGTTTCATCATTACCGGTGTTGCGGCTGACGAAACCGCAGATGACGGCGAAAAGAACGAGGACGAAGTTGAGATAATCCCAGCTTTTGCGGACCAAATGAGGCCGGAAAATCTGTGAAACAGAGGAAATGAAAGGAGGGATAATGAAGAAGACTATGAGGATCGCAGCTGCTCCGACGAAGAATACTTGAGTGGCGACTGTGGTTGCGCGGCCACCGAGACTTGCAGTGCGGCGGAAGTAAGTGTTATTGCGGCGTGATTGAAGCCAAAACGGCGTCGACGCGTCTCCGTCTTCTTCTTCCATTGTCTTTTTAACTTTTTAAATTAATGCTTTAGAAAGAGAACTTTTTTTTTTTTGGTTGAGAGTGGTTGTGTTGGCTTTCGAGGACGCTGTAATGTTTGCTTTTTATGCTTTGCTTCTGTTGAGATTTGTATATGCTTGGGGACTTGGGTTTGGTCATTTTATATGGTTTTTTCTTCTTTTTCTTTCTTTCTGGATTACTACTTTCTTTACTCTACACCTTTCTTACAAAAAATATGTATTTGTCTTGGAGTATTAGACAATAGACATGTTTCTTAAGATATTTTATTAGGAAAAATATTGGACAAAACCAATTTTGAATACGTGTTTATCCATGCAATTTATATGGAGATACATTTCAGTTCGCATCCCTACTACGCAGGAGATATATGAACAAATGTATAATGTTCAAAGTAGTACTTGACCACACACCTTTTACCAGGTCATCTATGGAAACCAAGTCAACTCGGATACATAGTACTCAATGGAATAGTGTAACCACGCTTAGACTCGGTAGCTAAATTGGTGAACCATAACACTTGGTAAGAGTCTAGGAGATGGATGATATCTCCAAAATTAGTCTCTTAACTCTTAACTAAACTCTTAACGGACGACATTAATTTTAATCCTTAAAGTTTAAAGTCAGACCCAAACTTCAGTAAATACCAAAAAAGGTTCAAATGACATTAGCTGTTATTTTGGGAAATTTTAATTTTGATGATTTCTTAAGATAAGCTGGAAAAACAGTGATATTTGCTTGTGAAAGTTGGAAATAGAATTACAAAGGCCCAGTGATACAGCTGGATTACATGAAGCAAATGCATATTGGTACGCCAAAATTGTTCAATGGAATCATATGTCTAACGTGTTAATAAACACGTTTTCTATACGAAACTGAGGCGTAATTTGTCTGTTAACTTCTAATTTCGGATAACAAACTTATGATATTTAATAATTTGTATTATCAAAGATTTTAATAATTAGCATTGGGGTCAAAGGCGGTGCAAACGTTGGCTTTTACAAATGGCCGAACCGTCGAATGCAATATTTATATTATCAAGTTGGTTAATTTTGCCTTTTTTAAAAAAAGATAATTTAATGATAACAACTTTCTATTCCAATCTAGATCTTATGTGGTGCCACTCCAGTATAATAAATTCTGTGGCAATGTTAAATGATTTCGTAATGGATAATATTTTAAATTTTAAATAAGAACCAAAAAACATAAAAAACCGTGAACGGCAGGATTCGAACTTGCGCGGGCAAAGCCCACATGATTTCTAGTCATGCCCGATAACCACTCCGGCACGTCCACCTGTCGTCTTATTTATTGATTGATTTAAGTATTATACCAACTCAGAGTCAAGCTTAACAACAGTCTGTAGTGTCTGAAAGTGTAATCTCCCTATTATATTCAAGTTGCGCAAAGCAGAATAAGAAGAGCTCTGAGTAAAAAAGAAGAAGATTAAGCAATCTACAGAAATAAATATTAAAAAGAGAAATGCAAAAAGGGTGAATGTGACATAGTTTCAATTACAATTTCATTAGCCACATCTCACAATAATACAACATATCCATCTACTTTAATACCCCCAAAAAAAGAGTGACATATCTTGGCCTATTTCTTCTTATACATACGAATCCAAATTCCATGAGAAAAAGGAATTGTACTTATAATTAGCTATGCATCATCATCATCATCTTCTTCTTTAGTCTTTACTGTTTACTTCTCCTCCCCAAGACCCCAACCCACATTTCATTTTTCTTTTACCTTATTCTCCCTCCCTCTAACAATATCCAGTAAATAATATGTAAAACCTTGTCGAAACTAGATCCCTTTACGATCTAAAATATATGAAAATTTTAAAACTTACCCCAGTAAAAAAAAAGTAAGTAAGCGTTACTGTTTGTAAATCAAGCTTCAAGCTCTGGTCTTGAACTTTCTTTGAGCTTTCAAGTCAACCACAATAACGGAGACGTTGTCTTTGCTTCCTTTCTGAAGAGCAAGCACGGAGAGGTACTCAGCCGCGGCTTGGCAAGCCGGGTCTGCTCCTTTGCCTCTCTCCGCTAAAGGCGGCGCACCATGCTTCTTGTGCCACATCAAGATCCGTCTTCTCGCTACTTCACAAACTTCTTGGTTGCTCATTACATCCCAAAGACCGTCACTAGCTAGTACGAGACACTCGTCTTCTCTAGACCGCGGCATGAATGTCACTTCCGGCTCTGGGATCACATACGGCTTCAGATACCTATCGCCTGCAATAGTTCCAGAGGAGGAAAACACGCCGAGGATCTAATGTTTCTTGAAGGTGCCAGTAAACTCATTCTCAAAGTATGGTTTTTTCATATGTTCCAAGTGAAACCAATAAGCCAAAACTCGAGACATTCATTCATTCACAGATGCATTAAAGTCGCCAAGAATTGCTTACCGATGGACCTAGACATGGCAAGAACACCAAAAACACGCGCTCCTTGCCACTGTATAACTTTTCCTCCAGCGTTCTCTATTCTTGCATACCCATCCTCTCTATCTGGCTGCAGAAAACAAGAAAGAGGTGTTAAGATTGCGTGAGACAATAGATAAAAGTAACGAACAAAAAAAGAAGGAAGCTTGTGTTTACTTTGTGATCGACTGATAAGGGCATGGCTTATTTGCCACGATATAAAACCGCCCTTGAATCACCGCAGTTAGAAACTACTAGATGTGATGAGCAAACCAAAGCAACCACAGCAGTTGATCCTACAGTCTCAGAAGCAACCGCCTCAAGAACCTTCTCAGCAGAACCAACAACCGCTCTGCCGAGTTTCCCTCCAATCTCACCATCAACGTCAAGAAAACAGCTAGTGAACACTTTCTCCCACTGCACCTGCCTACCTTCCCCTGTGTTCCTCATGCACAGCTCGTCTTTTATGCGCTCGATCACTTCAGCCAGAGCAAAATGGAGTCTATCTCGGCAATAGTCAGCAACCTATAAAGATTCAGAAAGGTGTAAGCAAACCTCCATTGATCAAGACTATAAAGAAAAAAGGGTCAATATATCCATTACCTGATAGCCTCCATGACCATCATAAACACCAAAGAAGTGACCAGTGAGGTGCGTGAGGCTCAGGCTCATACCCTCATGATCTCCCATCAGCATCTTGATCGGTAACTTCATGAAGTGAGGCAACACGGCGACCGCATCCTCCATCTCCGACCGATTCCCTTGAATCGAAACCGTGCCCCAAAGCGGTATACAGTCTAGCTCGTAGACACTCCTCCCTCTCGCCGCCTGACTGTTGTTGTTATCTTCCGGCAACCGAATGACAACCTCTGAAGCCGTTACACCCGAAGAACCACCCTCCACATTCGCACCGGCGATAACAACTTCCGCTGTGGGAACCTCCTCGATGCTCGACTCGCCAACGATGATCGCGGTCGCAAGAACTCTCCCGTTGTCTATCTCCATTGCAGTATCAGCCAGGCTTAGCTCAGAGCTTTCATCGACAACTAACAAGCCCTCGCTTATAACAGATGATAACACTTCGTCTTCGTCTTCGTTTTTCATCGGCTCGGAGACATCTTCTTCTTCTTCTTCCATGGTACAATCGGTTGTTTCGTTAGCAGGATCAGGTATGAAGTCAGCTGCATCGGTGACGTTCTTGAGCCGAGTGATCTCTACAGGCGATGAGTCACAGATTGTGTTAGCAAAGCTCAGAGTCATTGCAACTGCCGGAGTCATCTCTTCCATCAGCTCCCCCAAAAAAAACAAAAGTAAGAAAAATTGACTATGTATGCTCCCAAACGATTGATTAAGACCATTCAATAGTTCTCATCTTCTTCGATTCCTCTAATAAGCTATGGTTCATCATCTTGAAGAAATCCTCTTCCATTCGAGTTTTTTTTTTTCTCAGGGACCTTCAATGCCGCTTTGAGTACCGGAGATGAACAGATCTGACGGATCTATGCGACGGATCCACTGGAATTTTTGCTACTATCCTCTTATCCAAACAGCTTCGTTGATCTAGCGAAATCTTTATTCGTAATCTCTCGATTTCAGCCTATTGAGAGAGAGAGAGAGATCATAAGACACTAATTAAAACTAAAAAAAGAGACGGAAATAAAAAAATCAGAGATGTTAATCACAAGATAAACCTAAAAATTCGAATCGTTAGCATCGTGAATCATCATAGTAGGACATGGATCTAAATAACAAAACCAGCTTCAGCTTTACCCAGAAAATAGAATATTAAATAAAGGAATTAAACTTTGCTCCTAAGAAAGAGAGAAACTATAACAAGTTCAAACAACATAAGAGCATCTCCAATGGTTCATGCCATATCTTATTGCAAATGGCAAA
>OVBJ01002962.1:0-14491 GCA_900406535.1 Noccaea bulbosa
AAATATGTTTTATTATAATTCTAAAACAGCCCAGCCAATAAGAAAACAATCAAAATTGTTAAAATAACAAAAATATAATTATTTTTTTATTGAAAATTGAAACAGATGGAGTAATATTCAAATTTTTAACCAAAATAAAATATTTATAAAAAATTGTTTTATTCGATTTAATTATATAGTTTAATTAAAAACCATATTAAATCAAATATATAAAAAAAATTTACATTTGAATATCTACTAAANGTTTCAGTATATTTTTACATCTCCACATAATAACATATCCAATATGAAAATTTTAACAGTTTTAGTGATTATTATTGTTTTAAAAATTTCAAATCATAGCATATACAGAAAAAGTTTTTGATTTTTTCATTATATTTTTTATATTGTGATTCAAATTATTTTATAAAGTAAAGTTAAACAAAGATGATAGAAGATATATAATGATTTTAAAAGAAGTTATTATGATAGAATTAAATTGAATATCATATCTTCCTTATTTACTTATTTTGTAATTACTAATTAAGGAAGGAGAGTGATAATTTTTTTATTAGTAGTTACATATATAAACTCTTTCTAATGGCATATTATGTAATTCTCTAGTAACATTTGTCTAAATTAGTTTTGACTTTGAGAGTGCACCAAAAGTTGACACATCAGCATGGCAGACATGTAAATAATATATGAATTGAAAGTTGTTTTTTAAAAATGATTGCCTTTTAATATATAAGGGATAAAGAGAGAAGAAGGGTATATTCTATATATCTAAACCAACTTGTAAATATTCTTCACAAGGTTTCTTTGTAATTTCCGTTGGTTATTCATGGTTTACGATTGAGTTGGACTGAATAATACATAGAGACATTTTTCAAAACTACCGTTTATCATGCTCATAACATTTCTCTCACTCTCTAGTCTCTACCAATCTTGAAAATATACAGGTGTAAGTATCTCAATCTTGAGAGACTTGGGAAACTTACTAAAGGTGTGAGTCCGTGACTTGGCCATCATTCAGCTACGCCAATTAGATGATAACTCAAGTTCCACATCCTCTTCCCACCAAGTTGCGGACTGCAACATCATCAGTTTGAGACAAGATTAAGCTACACAGTGCTCGTAAAAGAAACAGACAAACAAAATCTAGAGCAAAGTGCAAAAGAAACCTTGTAGCCCCTGCGCAGGAACTCGAGTGAGCTTCCTTTCTCTTCTTGTAGTCCAAGAACCTGCAACAGCTCTTCCTTCGTCTGTTTGCATCCACATCAATCACAACTTATTACGTTTTATCAGATGTGAGATTGGTTAAAAACGAAAGGTTTAATGCACATACTTCACCAAGGGTGAAACGAGTTGGACTTTCTGCAACACATGCAAATGAACCATCAGATTGCTTAAGCATCACCTGCCATGGCCCTGCATTAGATTTTCATATCAGATATGAAAAGAGCACTCACTTTCTCAGTGTTAGAGAGACTGAGACAAGCATCACGTCGTGTTCAGTGTTCAAGGAAGTCAAAACAAACACAAATGGTGCCACTGTATACTTGTAGTCCCTGGAAAGAGTATTTCAGCATTTACCAGGATATTGTCGAAAAAGTGCTCCGTTGTAGTTCAACACATATGGTGCCACTGCCACTGTCTTAGCCAAGCAAACACAGAAAACTATTACGGCGCTTCATTTATGCAACCAGATCTGTTGAGGATAAAAAGCCATCCTAATTGGCAAGTACCTTTGAATACTCTCTGATTCGGATATAGAAGACGGGAACAAATTGAGAAAGAAACCGGTAGTGCAGATCTTTAGGGGGAAAGCCAAGTAGCCCTAGGTCAGCACTGCACTAAAGTTCAGTTGTTACCAGAAGTGAGGAAACCGAGAGAGATTGAGTAACGCATGAAACAGAGGTCTTGATAGAGGCAATACCGTAAGGTATCTAGCTCAAGATTAAAGAGAAGAGCTGGAGTTGAACTGGCAAACGTTTCCTGCAAGTATACACCAACAACTTACAGATTGCAATGGATTCAGAAGGCACAAAGAAAAAAATCGAAAATGACTTTAGCCAGTGAACGTATCCAAACCAAGTTCCATGTTAAGATAAGAAAGGATAAAAGGATTCCAATACCACAAACTTCTCTATAACAGAGAGTTCTCGAGTGCTGCAGTTGATAAACATATAAAGGGTCGGTGGCTCCTTGGGCTCCCAAGTACCTGTAGGAACACACAATCTTCATGAAAAAATGCAATAAAAAATCCTTGAGAAAAAGGAAACTTTTATATGGAAAAATTTGAATTTTTAGCTATACCTTCGTTTTCATCTTCAAAATCAAAGTCCAGGGTGCTCCTTATAGCCCTGAAGAAATTGGAGACAGAAGTACCAGGTATATCATCTAGAGAACGAATACTAATGCCCTCAATCTGATGAGAAACACACACACACACACACAAAAATCAAGGCTTTGGTAATCATAAGGTGTTCAATATATCAGATGGTAAGTCCTAACACATGCAAACTGGAAATTCCACTGTTACCGAATCAAACGCCGCTTTGAAGAGTTGCGAAGCTCTGCGCTTCTCAGGCTTGTCAGGAAAAACCTGAAGCAAGTTTGATATACATTAGTCAGAGAGAACCAAATAAGAAGGATCACTAATAAAAAAGAGTAGTGAAGGAGATAGATTACAATGCAAGCTCTCGTCTCTATTTTCTCCTGAAGTTTACGAACAACCGATAAGGCCAATTGTATGTTGGCATCAATAAAATCGTCTGAAGAACCCTACACAGCGTTTGCAAGTCCAACACAATTTACACAGATACGCCAAAACGAAGCCACAAAAGCATCAATTGGAAATTAGAAAGATAACAATAAAAAAAGGAACCTTGTATGAAGAAATGCTACTGGGCAAAGGCCTACAGAAGAACAGAAGAGCATAAGGCAACATTATCACGACGAGCCAATAACACAACTTCTGTATAATTCAGATGAAAGAGGAAGTGGGTAATTACGGAAAATCGATTTCCAGACGAGGTTTGGATTCCTGGAGAGCGAATGCAAGAGAATTGGCGGCGTCGGAGACCAGAACCTCGTAAGACTTGGGCTTGTAAACGGAGACACCTCTCCTGGCGTCGGAGTCGGGAGAAGCAGATGAGAGTGCGCCGCCACTGTTTGCGGTGGCTCCGCATCTGACTCTGCTGGCTATAATCGAGGGAGAAGAGAAGAGCGCCGGTAACATCGCCATCGCCATTTTTTGATCTCTCTCTCTCTCTGTGTTTAGACGGCTTTAAGTGTCAGTCTAATCCGCACAACTTCATGACACGTGGTTGAATCCTGTTATCTTATCAGAACCGGGTTGAACCGTAATTTCATTGGTGGCCTTGGCGGTTATCGAAACCGGCAGACTTTAAACCAATACAACGGCGTTTTGACGTCTTGAAACTGTTGTTAACGGCCGTGACTGTATGAAGAGCTATTATCCACTGCGGCTGGGCTCATGATTACTTATCTTGATAACCGTTGATCTCTACTTGGTCTATTTGTCATCGACGGCTATGAGTGCTTTTATATCTAAGTTCGAGCTCACCGTAACAGAAAACAAGCGCCATTCGAGTCTTCTACTCTTCTTTTTAACTTCCTCCTCTTTGTTTCTCCTCTTAACTAAGAAAGTCTCTCTTTCCCGGGAAAGTTTTAATTTTCTATCTGCTCTACGAAGATCTTCGGCCGACGAACGAAGATGAGGAATCAGACGGATTGTCATCTTCTGTACGCGGCGTTCGTGTTGCTTCTTCTTCTTGGATCAGTTTCTCGGTCTAATGCAAGGCCACGCACTAATCGATGTAAGTATCCCTATCAATTTCCCGAGAATCTCGGTTTAGAGCTTGAACATTGTAATCTTTTAGCCACGATTGTTGAGATTTTCGTTGATTTCATAGATGATGAATGTAATTAGACTCTGGTTTATGCTGCGAATAGAGGAAATGACCAGAAATTTCCATTCTTCCCTGATTCGCTTCAGCGAAAGTGCAAGAAAATGCATTCGAAAGTTGAATTAAATCGATAATCGTTAATTTCCCTAATTTGCTAACTGTTGGAATCTTCGTTGCAGCGCCCGGTTTCATGCGATTTATTGCTAACGCGACTGATTTTGCGTCGGAGGATTACTACGACTACATAATCGTCGGAGGAGGAACGGCGGGATGCCCACTCGCCGCCACGCTATCCCAATCTTTCCGCGTTCTTCTGCTCGAACGTGGCGGCGTTCCGTACAACAGACCTAACGTGATGTCACACGACGGTTTCTTGTCCACTCTCACAGACGTCAACAACTTCGACTCGCCGGCTCAGTCCTTCGTCTCTGAGGAAGGAGTCCCTAACGCGAGAGGTCGTGTTCTCGGAGGAAGCAGCGCAATCAACGCCGGATTCTACAGCCGAGCTGATAAACAGTTCTTCGATAATTCAGGTCTCAATTGGGATTTGGCTATGGTGAATCAGTCTTACGAGTGGGTGGAGAGAGCTATTGTGTTTCGACCTCAGCTCAGGACTTGGCAATCTGCGATTAGGGATGCGTTGCTTGAGGTTGGTGTACATCCGTTTAATGGCTTCACGTTGGAGCATAAAGTTGGCACTAAGATCGGAGGATCCACGTTCGATCGCGCTGGGAGGAGACACAGCTCTGCAGATCTTCTCAGGCACGCGAGAAGCTCCAACATTAGAGTCGCAGTTTATGCAACTGTGGAGAGAGTGTTGCTGGCTTCATCTCCGAGTGATTCAGGTTCCAATGTCTCTGCGATTGGAGTTGTTTACCGAGATCAGCTGGGACGTTACCATCACGCCCTGATCCGGGACAGAGGAGAGGTGATACTATCAGCTGGCTCACTTGGTAGCCCACAGTTGATGTTTCTCAGTGGGATTGGTCCAAGGAGTTATCTTTCAACTTGGGGGATCCCTGTGGCTCTTGACCAGCCTCATGTGGGAGATTTTGTGTATGATAACCCGAGGAATGGCATCTCCATTGTCCCTCCGGTTCCAATGGAGAACTCACTGATACAAGTTGTGGGTATTACTGAGGAAGGGGCTTTTCTGGAGGCTGCTTCAAATGTGATTCCTTTTGCGTCGCCTATACATTCTGTCTTCATCAGAGCACCGGCTTCACCTTTGTACGTCCCTGTGACAACTATAATGGAGAAGATCCTAGGTCCAGTGTCTGTTGGTTCGCTACGGTTGGCTTCAACGGATGTGAGGATAAACCCAGTTGTTAGGTTCAACTACTTCAGTGATCCACAGGATCTGGAGAGATGTGTCAATGGGACTAGGAAGATTGGAGAAATACTCAGAAGCCGAGCTATGCAGGACTTCATGTTCAGGGAATGGTATGGGAGCCGTAGGTTCAGGTTCGTTGGAGTTCCATTACCTATGGACCAAACAAATGATCTGGTGATGGCAGAGTTCTGCAGACGAACTGTGAGCACAATCTGGCACTACCATGGAGGCTGCGTTGTGGGGAAAGTAGTGAACTGTGATCTTAAAGTCGTTGGTGTTAATTCTCTCAGAATCGTGGATGGATCAACCTTCAATATCTCTCCTGGCACTAATCCTCAAGCTACCTTGATGATGCTTGGAAGGTAAAAAACCTATCAAAGCGTATAATAACTCTTTGAAATTTTATCAGTGCTTTTTTGGTTTGTCTAAACACAAATTTCCACATGGTCATAATTGCAGGTACATGGGGCTGACGATGCTGAAAGAGAGAATGAGATTCAAATGATTCCACAGACGAGCTTGATGACATTTTCTGGATTAGTTTGCTGTATATAGCTCACACTATCAAGTGCTTCTATACTCTTTTCATTTTTTTCATTCATTCATTAGACTCCTCGATTACTTCACGTAGTAATAGCTTCTATAGTTCATGTAAACAGCTGGATTGAGATGTAAGGATAAATAGCTTGACCTTACTCAAGAGTAGACATTATAGCAAAGTTTCAAACCTCCATGTGTCAGAAAGCAAAGGACATGTTCATATTGCATAAATACATACGTAACATACCAGAGCAAATCTAAATCTTGGTAATGTGAAAACAAGAGGCAATATTCTTCTTTATCTTCTTTTTGGCACTGTGATGAACACTTTTGGAATTTGTTCCATGTAAACGTTTCTTCTTGAAGTTTTCTGGAATCTCCTAGTTCTTTCTGTAAAGGAAGATAAGACATTGAAATGCAGACCTATCGTCCTCATCTGTTGATGTCCTGGAATCCAATACCTTCCCATGAAGCTGTCCCGTCTTTTTTTTTGCCCTCTTTTTTATATTCGTTGTTGCGAAAGCTAAATACTCATTCTTGTTCTGTATCAATCCGCAACTTCTCTGGATTCCAAAAAGCTTCTGCTGCAGCAAAGAACAAGTATAGTTCTCCGTTTGTTGTAAAACTTTGGTTTCTTAACATCTTCCCTTGCATTCAATTAAGCAGCAGGACAGGACACATGGATCAACAACAGCAACAAGGTGATAAGAATCTGATTGTGTTCGTAGGACCCTGGGGAGGTAATGGAGGAACCGTTTGGGATGATGGGATCTATCATGGTGTCCGTGAGATCAAACTTGTATATGACCACTGCATCGACTCCATCTCTGTGGTCTACGATAAGAATGGTAAACCTGTAAGATCAGAGAAGCATGGAGGTCATGGGGGCAACAAAACAACAGAGGTAATGTTCATCTCTCACTTTGGATTCTGTTTCTCTACCTTCCTCTGTTAGAGTTTGGTTTCTCTTAAGTGAAACGAGTTTCTGCAGATAAAGCTGCAATATCCAGATGAGTATCTGATTGGTGTGAGTGGCTACTACTCTCCAGTGGTTCATGGTGGCACTAATGTGATCAGATCAATGACCTTCACGAGTAACAAACAAGTGTATGGGCCTTACGGAACTGAGCAAGGAACACCCTTCACTTTCTCAGTCGATGGAGGACGCATTGTTGGCATGAACGGTAGGAGCGGATGGTACCTTGACTCCATCGGCTTCCGTATATCACGCCCTAAATCAACCAAGATGATCCACAAGCTTCGGAAGAAGATTAACTGGCTCACAAGAATAGTAGCATGACAAGGTCTTTTGCATAGAACAGAACATTTCTCCATCAAAAGTAACACTAGACTCTAGAAATAAGGATGTTACTTGTTAGTTGTGTACCTTATCAAGTTATAAGTGACTCGTAAAAAACTTTCAAATGCACAACTCAAAAGGAAAGCATATCATTGAAATGTTAAAAAACTAAAAACACACGAAGGGTTTTTTAAATAAAGTTATAAACAAAGCATATCTCAAAGTGAGCAATATACACAAATGCGCCAGTGTTTGCAGATAATAGCTGTAACATTACGATAAGGATCTCGTCCAAAGTGGCAGATGGTCCAAGCACAGTTTGTTGGTTTAGCTCATTTAACCTCTGGCCTTAAGCTCTGCAAGCCTCCTTGACAAATCGTCCTCATCGACTTTCTCCTCTGTCTTAGTAGGAATGGCATGACCAGCAGGCTGAGGTAGTCCCACAGAGACTTCAAGACCATAGTCATCTGCTACTTGCTGCATCAGGCTGTTGACTTCGCCTTCTGGAGTGGACAATGAAGTTGAACCAGCCATGGCGTTCTCCATGAACTCAGCTTGGACCTCCATGTTCACAAACTGCTTCTCGAATGAATCCATTGTCTCTGACATCTTCTGAAGATTGCCTGTTGAAAAAAAAAAAAAAAAAAATTAGATAAGAACCACATGTTGTATACTTCTACTCTACACCTCAGTTGCATAGACGAAGAAGTATGCAAGTGAAGATTTTATCAATCAAAGAACAAAAAGATGAACACTTTCTGTGTTTCCATAACAACGAAATATTTCAAACTATTCAGAAGCATCCTTCAAGTCCACATTACCCTAAAGTATCCCAACTCCTAACTACCACATAAACCATGGTGGTGATGCCTCGCTCAGGCTCAATTTCATAAACAAAGCCCTGATTAATGATCGGCAACACCAATACTGGAAACTCGGAATTTCAATCAAACACATATGAACAGCATAAACTGATGGAAAGACGAAACTTTTTTGACAATTCAACAGCAGCAAATGGCGATGATATATATACCTGTGGCTAGAGAAGACTCAAGAGATTTGACGATGTTGGTCATTGATTTGGTGATGGTGGTCATCTTGGCCTGGGTGTCTAAGCGAGCAACAACAGCGTCAAGGCGAGAAGCGAGACGGAGGTAGTTCATTTGCTCGCTACGCTTACGAATGGCGTTCTCGGCGTAGATCCGAGCACCATCCATGTTCCCCTTCTCGATCGCCTTCTTCACCTTGAGTTTCTCTGCCTTCTCCTCCTTCTCGCACTTCCTTGATTGCCTTTGCAGAGATTTCGACGTGAATTTCAGGTCGAATATCTGATTCATCAGCTTGTCTGTGTTACCCATGTTGATCGATTCCTCTACACCTCCTCCGGAATTCGCTTGGATCTATCTGTAGAAATTCGAAGAAAAAAACGCAGAGAATTAGGGTTTTCTCCGAATTTGGGAAAAGATCTCGACGCGTTAATTATACTTTTTCTTTCGTAGAACACAGAGATTGAAGAAGAATAAAGTAGGAAGGAAGCGAATAAAGTAAAGATAATGTTGAAGTCAACTTTGGTTTTCCTAATTCAGATCGGACTTCACCGGTTCAGATTGAAATCGCGGTTAGTGATTGTCGGTCGTACCCGGTTAAATTTGTATTCATTATTTTATGATTTGTTAATTTTTTCCCAATTTGATAAAGACTTTATACTTAGAAAACCTATCAAATTAATTTACTATAATAACTTTAAATATCTTAGGATATATATAGTGTTTTGAAAATTTTGTTTTATAAATTAATTATTTAAAATTCAACTCCTAATAACACAAAATTTTAGTAGAATAACATTATCATTAAAAATCAATCTTTTTAAATAACAATAAATTTAATATAGAATTAAAAACTCATCAAACTAATAACAATTATTTTTAATATGAATATGAGAATTCATAAACTAATTCCAACAAAATCTGAAAATTTTAACAATTTTAAAAAAAATTCAGCTACTAATAACTCTCATTAAGACACACACACACATATGGATAGAGGGAAAAAAGGGAAGAGACACACGTGTCAAGAATGACTCAGCACCGTCCGATGTGTCTCACTCTTTCCACGATGGATAACTCATCGTCTGTGTGCCAACTCATAACGAGCTTCTTTTGGAATTTTGCATGTTACATTCTTTTCAAATTCAATCCAATTTCAAATTTAGACCAAAGCTTGTCTCTTCCTTTTTCCAAAAACGTTTTCAAATTGTCGCAAGATTCCAAAAGCCAGTGCCAAACACAAAAGGAAATCGCTAGGAGTAACGAGAGATGTGTAATAAATTCGATATCTTTCGTGGAATTTCTGTATCCTTGATTTTTTGCAGTGTTCCGACTTAAACCCTGATCCCCTTTTTATGGTCCAGAAACCGGAAAATTAGATTTACAGGGAGGAAAAGTTAGAGAGAACAAAAGTGAGAAAAAAAGGTGGAATCTTTGGTGAATACCAATTTAGGCATTTGAGTCAGATCTTAGAAAAAAGGGGAAAGCTAGAAGCTTTCAGCTACCGAGCGACGTTTGGGAAGAAAGCTCAAATTTTCTTCAGCTTTCTTGTGTGATTCGGTTTTGAGAACTGAATATGGGCAATGGAAAGGAGAGAATCGTTCACGAGGTTGCAATGGTGGTTCCTAAGAGGATTCGAGAAGAAGAAGAAGAAGAAGGAGACTGTGTTGAAGTTTTGGTGACTGAACTAAAGAAGAGAGGGATGGTTGTTGATAGAGTCGTTGGTCTTGCAGATGAGTTTCTCAAGGTCGGTCCTTTTTTTTTCATCTTTCTTTGCCCAATTTTACTAGTAATTTGTGATCACTTAGGCTTTTTTTTTCAGTTGTGAAGTTTAGGAGTGTCCCTGAAAGAGTGAATACTTGAAGATCTTTTAGAACAATTATTTTTTTTTTGATGAACTTGCTAATTATGTCTAGTGGTGTCTAGGCTCAACAAACTGGTGACTTATTTAGCTCTAATTCTGTAGAATACTTTGGTATTAGGAGAGTGACGTTTGAGATCAGTTACAATTCAAGTATTTGTTCAGGTAGCAGCTCCTTGGGAGACCTTGGGGAATGCAGCAGCAGAGCTTCATATACGTAAACCTACTCGTCTTGGTAAATACTGGTTCCTTGTATTACTACTAACTTAAATTGATAAGTGAACATCTGCTAAATAGCAGTATCATATATATCCTTCCTTGTTTAGTGTTCTTCACATGTTTGAATGTTTGATGGTCAGGAATTGATCTCCCCTTTGAGATGCAAGGGTCTGAGGCTTTCTTCCGGCAACCTGATGGCTCACTGTTCAGCTGGTTTGAACGTTTCCGGTGCTATCAACATCTCATATATGGAATTGTAAGACCCCTCTCTCCAACTCTGTCGTTATAGTTATTGTTTATCCGCGGCTACATGTTTTATATTGCTTTAATGTGCCAGGTAAACTGTGAAGGATACGACGTTACACTGAAACTTGACGGCAGAGAGTTTTGTTGGGCAGCAGGAGAATCATTAGTCCGAAGGTTGGAAGCAGAGGGTGTCATTAAACAAATGTTTCCTCTTCATGGTAAGCTATTTTACTATACTTATTGGGTTACACGCAGTCTACACTCTAGAATGGTTTGAAGTTCTCACATAGAAACATTTGTTTGTAGATGAATTCAAGAGGAAGGAACTTCTCCAAAATTGGGCATTAAACTGGTGGAACTGCACAAACCAACCAATCGATCAGATCTACTCTTACTTCGGCGCAAAGGTAGACATATAGATAAATCCAAACTTGCTAGACATGTTAAAGCTTTTAGCCTTTTAGTATGAAACTCATAACATCGAAAATGACAGATTGGAGTCTACTTTTCGTTCTTGGGAATGTATACGCAATGGTTGATATTTCCAGCCTTACTTGGCTTTATAGTGCAGATGGTTGATTTCGGGTGAGTTCTCAACTCTCTTACAAGCTCTAAGTAGATACTAATAGACATGTCAGTGTATCCATCATGGCTTGTTTGCAATATTTCTTTTGGTCAGGTCCTTGCAGTTTCTTGTTCTCCCAAGTTTCTTTGTCAGCACAATACTCTGGGCTGCCTTGTTTCTTCAGTTCTGGAAACGTAAAAACTCGGCCTTATTGGCCAGGTAGGATTCCCCTAGTGATTGAACTTTTATGATTCAGTCTTGTGATTCTCTACTAATTGGTACTGTTTTCTTAGATGGCAGATAAATTATTTAGTTGGCCCGAGTCAAGGATACAGATTTCTTGGAATGGAATGGAGTTCTCTTCCCTTTCCAAAGGATTTTATAAAGAAACTAGGAAATGAGAGAGCCCAAGAGAAGGAAGCATATCAGAGATATGAATGGTTTGCTTATCGCAAGAGGTTTAGGAATGATGTTCTTGTCATCGTGAGCATAATCTGCCTCCAACTTCCATTTGAGCTGGCTTATGCTCATATTTACGAGATTATCACATACGATGCCATCAAGTAAGAGCTTACTCGCTTTTTCTTTCTAAGCTTTTGCCAATCTCATGTGTTGCCAATTTTGTTAAAACTAATGACATTTTGCTCTATGATGATTTCAGGTATGTGTTGACAGCTATCTACCTTCTAATCATTCAGTACCTCACACGGTTGGGAGGCAAAGTATCTGTCAAGCTGATCAATCGAGAAATCAACGAGAGTGTTGAATATCGAGCTAACAGCTTGATTTACAAAGTAAGGACATCATTGTTAACAAAGTCCTTTTTCGAGTACTCTTCATTGTTCCTCTTTTTTTCTAATCATTGCTATTGGAAACTTCAACGTTGCAGGTTTTTGGGCTCTATTTTATGCAGACATACATTGGGATCTTCTACCACGCTCTTTTACACCGAAACTTCATGACACTTCGACAAGTATTGATCCAACGGTTAATAATCTCACAGGTAATGACAAACAAGAAGATGCCGCTTCATTAGATGCTCTACTTTGAAAAATGTTGATATACCAACATTTGTTTGAAACTCGAACGTTCTGCAGGTTTTCTGGACCTTGATGGATGGTTCTTTGCCTTACCTAAAGTACAGCTACAGAAAGTTTAGAGCTAGGTACGCCCTTTGTTTCATTTATGCAAGTAGGGTCAGAACTCTTTGAGCAATGTCGAATCTGCTTTCTTTTTTTCCAGGAAGAAGAAGAAAAGCGAAGGTGGACCATCAACAGGAAGGATACAAATAGCCTCAAGAGTTGAGAAGGAATACTTCAAGCCAACATATTCAGCAAGCATTGGTGTAGAACTTGAAGATGGACTTTTTGATGGTAATAAACTCTTATGAAGTCAATGATCTTTTGGTGATTGATTATGTTCAGATGTTAGCTTCTCGGCTAAAAGTTTGAAATTGAAATTTGCATTTGCAGATTCCCTGGAGCTGGCTTTGCAGTTTGGAATGATCATGATGTTTGCTTGTGCCTTCCCTCTTGCTTTTGCCCTTGCTGCAGTGGTAAGAGTTAAAACATTTTCTCTCAACTTCATCTTTAGCTTTTGGATTTTTCTGTTTCTTAAAAAAAACATGAGTATATGTATGTACACAGAGCAATGTAATGGAGATAAGAACAAATGCTTTAAAGCTATTGGTCACACTCCGAAGACCTCTTCCTCGTGCTGCTGCAACAATTGGAGCTTGGTTAAACATATGGCAGGTAATTCATTTGGATAGTAGGAAAAAACAAGAAAATATTTCGATCTTGCTGCACTGATTTGATTTCTGTCTTGTGTGTTTCAGTTTCTAGTAGTAATGTCTATATGCACAAACTCGGCACTCTTGGTGTGCTTATATGATCAAGAAGGCAAATGGAAGATCGAGCCGGGGCTTGCTGCAATCCTCATCATGGAACATGTACTGTTGCTTCTAAAATTCGGACTTTCTCGTCTTGTCCCTGAAGAGCCTGCTTGGGTTAGAGCCAATCGTGTGAAGAATGTGACACAAGCACAAGACATGTACTGTAAACAGCTCTTGAGAAGCATGTCTGGTGAATTTGCCTCCATGGCAAAATCTCAACAAGAACAACAACAGCAACAAGACTCGGAGCAATTTTGACCTGAAAGAAAAATGAATCAAAGAATATACCAAAAAGCTTTTTATTTTGTGTGCGACAGTTAGATCTTTTGTTGCGTCCTTTTGTGCATAAAACAATGCTAGATATCTTGAAGACTTGTATAGACAGATCTATCTCCTATTTTGTCTGTAATACGTTAAAGTGTGAGAAGATCAAGTTAACATTTATGTTAGAATCATGGGTCGAAAATTAGAGAAGAATATCTCTTATATTTCAAGGTTTATGTTACAAATATTGTCCAGTAATTTCTATTACTTCCATACATTTGTATACTCCGTGAATTGGTTGCATACTTGAAGTAGTAATTAGGAAACTTTCTCAGCCCATTATGATGTCAGTCTCGTAAAGATGACATTATTAGAACAATAATTTCCTCTTTTTGGGTCAATGATATGGTTTTTTCTTTTCATTTAAAGATGATCTTTTCTTGTTGTCAATCTCTCCTTTTTGGATTAGTGGAAATTTCTTTTTCTGAATGGTAAGGTTACAGATATTTTTTCACCTAATCAGAGTATTAAATTATCAAATGCATTCCATTCTCCAAAAATCACTTTGCAAATAATATTATAGATTTATTTCCAAAATCACTTTGCAAATAATAGTATAGATTTATTTAGGATAATTTGATGGCAATATAACTTAAATACTCCCTCCGTTCCAGAATATATGATGTTTTGGCATAATGTATCTGCAATTATTTGGATGTATCTGGACTCAAAACACATCCAGATAATTGCAGATACATTATGCCAAAACATCATATATTCTGGAACAGAGGGAGTAAGAGTTTCATTAAGGGTATAAAAAACATTGTCTTGTGAGAATAAAAGAGAGAGCTCTATTTTTCAAAATCATTTCACAAATAATAATATAGATAGATATATATATATATATTTAGTATTGTTGATCTGTTATAATCGGATTCAAATTCAGAAATATGAGCTTGTGAGTAAGATATACTCGAAGTTCTCCGCAGCACACACCTCAAAATTCAAATGTCGTGTACGTAGAATGTAACTAATATATTAATAATTATTAGACCTGGATTATTGGACTGCACGATACTTGGGAACTTGGCAGCTTTTTGTTAAGTGGGATTCAGGTTTGAAATTTAATGGGACACGCATGACATGTCACACAAACAGAAAAGGACGAATCTTATTAACACAACTGTTTTCGATTTTTGGACAACAAAATAATTCACTCAGCTTTTTTTATAAAAGATATAGCTTCACAAATCAGCCGGTAAGGGCATCTCCAATGTATTGCCCCATATTTGACTCCAAAATGAAGTAA
>OVBJ01002964.1:0-14452 GCA_900406535.1 Noccaea bulbosa
ATTGGTTTATTTGTTGAACTGATTTTTATGATTTAATATTATTGATTCTTTTGAGAACTTCCGCATTGATTTAAATTATAAAAAAAAAAGTGTTTGGTTGTTTCAGTTGTCTTACATCACGATGAACGGGGGCCATCTGATCTTAGATTTTTCTCTGCTAGGATGAAGATGGATTTTTATCGTTTTATAAAAACTTTTATCTCTGAAAACTGAATCGTTGCCAATATATAAAAAGTTTCTTTTTGGGGGAGAAGTTGATGGTATATATAACGAAGAAGATAATTTTTTCATATATTTATTCTAATATTGTGAATGAAAACTATGCATGCATAGATATTATTTAGGTAATACTTTCACAGTTTTCTTTTCAATATCTTTCATCTATGTGTTGTTGAAAGTGAAGCTGAATAAGTTGGTGATTGTGTGCGTGGACCACTATCTTTTGTATCTTTGTAGTTATTGTGTTCAAGCATGCATTGGCTGTTTGTTCTTATCTAAATACCGATCAACATAATTTCAAGCAATGCATGCATTGTAAATTTCTGCTCTAATAATTCAAAGTTTTTGTAATGCCAGATGAATAAAGATGGATTTTAGCATGCATTGCCAATTTTCTTAATTAAACTTGTTTATAAACAGATTGTTTTATTAATAGGGAGTTCGAGACTTTTAAAATGAATTTGAACCTAAATAGATTTTAGTCTATTGGTATGAAACAGAATCTGAACAACCCAAAGTTTAAATATTTGGTGTTATATATAAACTATATTAACCGTAAAAGTATAAATCAAATACAATAGTATTCGCGAGATATTGAGACTAAATATTCATAATATCCAACTGAAAAGCAAAACAAATCATAATAGTATTGATGGTTAAAATATAATGTTTATGTATGAAAAAATATCATAATTATTAATAAAATAAAACTTAATTTCTCGGCGAATAACTTCATTTCTTCTGTAAACGTGTTTTCTTTCTTGGCAACCTTGAAATAAATATAAGTATGTATTTGTTAGAGCAGACGCATTTTACAAATCCATTTGGAGCTCTGTAACTTATTTTTTTAATAAAAATAATAATATTTTAATTTTAGAGTTTTTGTTTTTAATTCTCCAAATTTTGCTCCACATTGGAGAACCTAATATAGGGTTCTTTAATTTGTTTTTTTTTTTTAAGTTTTTTAAACTTATGTAAATCAAAAGAAAATTAAAATATTATCATTAAATAAAATATATTACATAAAACACAAATACAATACTCCCTCTGTTCGTTAATAATTGATGTTTAAGGAAAAATGCATCTGGACATTATTTGGATGTATCTGGACTCAAAACACATCCAGATACATCCAGATACATCCAAACACATTTTTTCTTAAACATCAACTATTAAGGAACAGAGGGAGTATATACTAGTAGAGGACCCGCATGTTCGTGCGGTTTTGCGGGAAAAAAATTAAAAATATTATGTTCATGGGTGTCATTTTACGTTATATTTCCATCAAGAAAAACCCTAAATATTTTACAAATATTAGATTTTTCATTATTTTACCTTTTTAAACAATTCCTACTTAATTTAACTAAATCTCAGTGAGTTTGAAGATTCTACTGCACAACCTGCCTTGAAAAGCTCAAACTGTATTTGAAACCATATATTTAAAAAATCTATTGGTTTTAATAACTCTAAACCTAACCTTAAAAAATTCCGAAAAACCAATCCTAA
Organism: Noccaea bulbosa; assembly: GCA_900406535.1. Lineage (NCBI taxonomy): Eukaryota > Viridiplantae > Streptophyta > Magnoliopsida > Brassicales > Brassicaceae > Noccaea > Noccaea bulbosa. The sequence continues at coordinate 1,726 of OVBJ01002964.1, forward strand.
CCGGAACTTTTTTTTTTGAAAACAAATTATTTGTTTTTAATCCGACATCTGAATAACTCTACTCAAATACGAACCGAACCCCGAACTCAAAGGTCTAGTTTTTCGTACCTAGTATAAACTTTCAAGTTTTTAAATGAAACAAATACATTATTAGGAGATTAAAAAACCCCTAAAAATTACCTACACACAAATAAAGATAAATCATTTTTTTTTTTTTAGTTTTAGACTTATGTATCAATGAAAATAATGTATGGTCTATATTCTCCCTTATTGAAACCTTATCCTTTATCCACGACAAACTTGTGGTCTTTTTTGTTTTCCACCGCTTCATCGTTTAATTCCCATTTTCGTTGCTCTCTTCTTCGTTGTTCTCTTTCTCTCTTCTTATCCTTTATCGTTTAATCTCTTCTCATCTCCTTTTCTTCTTTGATATTCTCTTCATCTTCTTTGTCTCACTCCGTATTTTCTTGGATCTGTCGATCTGTGATGATTTTTGAATCCAAGAGCTTCTCGTACTCGATTTGCATAACCGAAGAGTAACCGATTCTGATGTCTACGCTAAATTGGACGCCTGTCTCCATCTCACCGCCTCTCGCGTTGTCTACTCTTCTCTTTGCGGCACCTTTGCATGTGAAGAAGTTTGCGCCATCTTTCACAATCATCCTCGCATAAATCTTCAGGTTCCATCTCGTCTCTTTCACTTCTGATTTGATAAAATAGTACGGGAAATCTAAATCTCCACAATAATTACCCTATTCCAAACCTCAGGCCTTTCGATCTGTGAAGATTTTGGGGTTTCTCCATTTGAATGATATGCAGAAACATTAAGTCAAGTTCGGGTTTCTAAAAATTTACTCACTTTGTGTTTTCTGTTTTTCATATATGTTTGTAACATGTGTCCCACTTAGGTTCGATTTTGAATCCGTAGACTCTTGTTTCTGTAGTTCAAATGTTTCTTTTGTTTGTTGTTTTTTTAGACATTAGACTGTTTTGAATCTCCGTGTTTATGAGTTTGAGTGTGTAATCTGGAGAAATAAGTTTTGAGTTGTGTTTATAATATTGGATAACCATTTGCGCCTTGAAAATATTGGCTACTCTGTCACATTATTCCCGTGAAATCGGAAAGTTTTTTTAGTTTCATCTGACTCTATTGTATCGCTAATTGTTGTTGTTCTGTGTATGTTTATTCATGGCAGGATGTGCACCAGAAGTCACACAGTTTGATGCTCGTCAGTTCGACCAAAAGTTGAACGAAGAGTGAGTTTTTATTTCTCTATCATCAATTCTTTCTTTAATTTTGTGTCCATGATTCTTGAGAGCTTGATGATAATGAACTCAAATGATGTGAATAATCTGATTGCTTTTGGCGATGCATTATATGTGCAGCAGGTGTGCTAAGTTGTTGATGTTTGATACGCTTGTCTAAAGAGAAGGTAATTGTTGTTCTCCATTCGCTCCAATTATCTTAATTGGTGTTTTATCTACATAATATATTTTCCAATCTCTGCAATTTGAGAATTGGTCTTCTCTATATTATCTTCTTGAACATATTCACTTTATTAATTCCTTTTCTCTGTTAGTGATAGTTTGCTTTTTTTTTTTTTTTATTGTCGAGGTTCGCTGATGTGCCGAGAATGAAATTTCCAAGTCAATTGAAGACTTTTGACTATCACCAATCTGACCACAGTCATCCTATGATTCAGGTTAGTATTCTTCTTATTTAGTATACACCATATAGACAATCAAGTTTACTTGATATTCTGTTTTAAAATGGTCAAGCTGTCTTTGTGAACAATCTTGCAATTGTTTAACATATTTGTTGTATTTTCTGTGATATTACTTCATATGTTCTTTCATAGACAATATGAAGTAAACATATGAAGTAATTGAGTTATCCGGAACTCCACTACTGCAGATATAATCCATAGTTACCTTTAATAGGTCCTATTTGGTTTTGTTTCGGGTGAATGCAGCTTGTTAATAACATAAGAAAAGTTGAAAAAGTTTAATTGTAATTTTAAGTGTAAAACGACTGTTAAACAAACTATGAAGATAGTAATAGATCACAAGTGATCATTGCTACTTAAAAGATAAAACCAATACAAACTTATTCTCCCAAATTCTGAAAAATCTCTTTGAAAACGACATTCATTGTTTGATTCTGTGGCTTTCCATCCTTGTCAACAATTAAGATCTTTAGCCCTTTCTTTGATGTGACTCTTGATAGTGCAACATAAAGTTGGCCATGTGAAAAAACAGGTCTTGGTAGATAGATCCCTACTTCATTTAGAGATTGTCCTTGGCTTTTGTTGATGGTCATAGCAAAAGCCACAGACAATGGAAATTGTCTTCTTCTCATTTGAAATGGTAGTTTTAGGTCGGAAGGTGAAATCCTAATTTTTGGTATCAGAACTTTATCTCCCACACGGTCTCCTGTGATAATTTTAGCTTCTATAACATGGTCAGCCAGTTGTGTAACCTGTAACCTCGTTCCATTGCATAAACCGCCTTTTGGATCCATGTTTCTGAGCAACATAACTGGAGTTCCAACCTTTAGACGTAGACTATGCTTAGGTAATCATGGTATTTTAATGCTATGTAAGAAATCAGGAGTGATCGGATTGTTAGTTGATGCTGTATCCATAGGATCGATACTATCGGCAGATAAATATATCCTTTCATCACCTGTGAATGAAAACCAGCATATGTTAAATTTTCTATTTTCAAAACAGCATTAATTAAACCATTGTAATGTAGATATTAACCACCACTTACCGCTTAATTGATCAAGAATACATTCATTGATCATGTCAACATCTTCATTTGTTGGACATAAGATAGCTCTTTCTTGAAAGAACTTTGGATCGTCTTTATATAATAGTAATTTAGGATCTCCGTAGACTTCTTTTCTAATGACTTCCATAGGATTATCTGCATTTGTAATTAAAAGTTCTTCCGGAATGTCATTTAAAACTTCGCCGTCGTTAGGCTCTTCAATCCTCCCATCTCCCACAGCTAACAACCAATCAGAGAATTCTTTGATTTCCTTAGCTTCTTCCTCACTCAAAGTTTGATCTCGTCAGTCTCATGTTTTTAGTAAGCTTTAGTACTTTGCAATGTTCCCACAAATAAGACGAATTTAATGCTGCCAAAACTTGTGCTCTTCCTGCACTCTTTATTACAGGCAGCACTTGTCTAAAATCTCCACCAAAAATCATGACCTTTCCACCGAACAGTTTGTTTTCTACATCTCCTACAATATCACGTAAACTTCTATCCAGAGACTCGAAACAGTACTTGCTCATCATAGGTGCCTCATCCCATATGATTAGCTTCGCTTCTTTTACCGTATTAGCCAAATCTGAGCCTGGCTTCATTTTACACAATGTAAAATCGTCCGGATTTATAGGTATACCAAATCTTGAATGAGCTGTCCTTCCTCCTTCTAACAGCAAAGAAGAAATCACACTTGATGCTACATTAGGAAAAATATCTCCTTCTGATCTTATAGCTGCTGACAATGTTTTCCACATAAATGTCTTCCCTGTTCCTCCGAAACCGTAAACAAAGAAAATACGTCCTCCTTTTTTAGAAACAGCTCCTGTGATCTCATCGTAAATTCCTTTCTGCTCGGTTGTTAACATCTTTTTCCATTGATTATGTTTCTTAGTAAGAAAATCACAATCATAGCTAGTCTCGTCGACGATAAATCTATTTGAATGGTCTACATTTTCTTCTGGTGGTTGTGGCATTGTTGGAAATCGCTTTAGAGAAGAACCCTTACGTAACAGCAGAGATTCTATTTCCTGTAGTGTATAATTTCGTTTTCTTGATTCATCCAAGATAAGTTCTGCATGGCAGAAGAAAGAATTTAGAAACCTTTAAAATTAGAAAGAATCTACTCGTAAACATGACTATTTGAAAGAATTTCTTACCAGGATTATTAAATTCATCCCTCTTTTTTCTCTCCATGTCGTCAGAGAGAATATTCCAAGTTTTCTCCCAAACATATTCTGGACTGGTTAAGCAATCAGAGGCAAGCATATTTGCAAAGAAAATTCTAAGATGGTCTCCAAAACACCAGGTACTTGCTGAGACATTACTGTCAATATAAATCTGATCATCTTCCAGTAATCCTCGTGCATAACAACATTCTTTGTATGTTTTGTAAATAACCCCTCGATAGGTCTTGATCTCATCAAAACTTCTTGGCCCCTTCACTACATTAAGGAGAACACGTAGATAATATCCATCTTTGCATTTACGTGGAACATAATTAATCCTTCCGATGCTTAATCCTCTAATCCTTTGTTTAAATTCTTTCTCTTTGGAATCATACGTGAAATAAATAGGAATTTCAGCATAAGTCAATGTTCGTGCAAAAGCATTCGTCTGATTCAGCTTCATCCAAGCAATAAACTGACTTAAATGTGCTGATTTCCTATTTAAAATTGTGGTCACTTGCTCGTCTCTGTAACATCCGTGAACCAGAAAATGGTTTTAGAAGTAGTATCGAGCGACATTGGGGATTCATGAGTAGATTACATATGCTCTTTGGGGTGTAAATTTAGGATTGATTGTACATGTTATTGTTTGATTGTTGTATAGTCGGTCTGAGGTTCAAACACTTCGAAGAAAATGTGTAAAAAGCTTTTGAAACACTAGTGTCGATCGACACCGAAGATAGTGTCGATCGACACCGGTTATGAGATTCGATTCCGGTTTAAGTCGATCGAATTGGAATTGGAGTTGGTTCGGCTCGAGGGTGTCGATCGACACCACTTTCAGGAAAATCGGCCGATTTGATTTAAGTGATTGCTGGTTTGTCGGTTAAGGGTTTGGAAGCCCTATTTTCTTCACGAAAACACTGTAGCCGCATCACTTTTCAGGTTTTTCGAGAAAGCAAAGTTCCAAAGAGAAGGAGGGTGATTTCTGAGCGATTTCTGGAGTTTCTGGAGAGATCTGTTGCTAATCCATCTTCCTTTCCCTCTTTTCAACCTTTTCAAGGTGAGTGCGTGACTGTAGGTCCATTTATCACTAGATATTTCCTGAGGTTTTGAATTCATGTTGTGTTCTTGAGTTGTTCATGTCGAATTTGAGGTTTTAATCACTATTTGGGCATTGAACACCCGTGATTGTGTGTTTGCTGTGAATCCTGAATCGTTTCATTGCGTTTGGTCTGGTGGTGTCGGGGGAGTGTCGAGCGACACCATTTTGGTGTCGGTTGACACTGAGGTTCGTGTCGAGCGACACCCTTTGTGGTGTCGATCGACATTGAGCAAGCATCGATCGACAACATTGGGGGTGTCGATCGACACTCTTGTTGTTGCGAGTCTGTGTTGTTTATTGATCATTGCTGCTTTGGTTTTACGCTGTTATTGTTTGATGTATTGTCTAGTGTTGGACGTACATGGCCTGTAGGCAGGATGATCCACTCACTAAGTATTTATGATGATACTTACACATCTCTATTCCAATGTGATTCAGGTAACAGGAATGTTCAACCGCGGGATGAGGCCGAGAGACGAGGATAATGATAGGATGCTTGTTTTGCTTATTTTGTTATGGCTAGCAAACCATCAGTTTTAGGTTGTTAGTTTTATTGTGTTAAATGGCAAACCTGGTGTTTAGGTTGCTAGAGTTTATTCTTTTATTGGTTATTGGTTTATTTGTTGAACTGGAGTTATGGTTTATTAATTACTGATTTTTTTTCTGAGAATTTCCGCATTGATAATTAATATTATAAAAAAAAAAAAGCTTGGTTGTTTCATTTTGGTATCAGAGCGTATACGGTTTTAGGACTGTTAGTATTGGGTGAACTGGACTATGTGTTTAATTGATTAAGTGTGTTAGACAGTTAGTAGTCTAGTAGCATCCTCTTGGCCTTNGAGTTGGAGTTAGTGTTTGTTGTGTTTTGTTTGTATGCTGACCTTGCTCTTTCTGTACTTGGTTCAAGTGCAGCGAGATGGACGCAGATCGAGGTCGTGGTCGCGGTAGAGGCCGCGGTGTTGCAGCAGCTGGTCGCGGTGTGGCTGCAGCGGGTCGTGGAGGTCGGAGTGCTGGGCGTGGTATACCAGAGGCCTCGGCAGAGAGTCAGGCTCCGAGTGGGGCGACGGCGTCAGTTACTTAGTCAGTCCCGTTGGCCGGTGGGGCTAACTTTGGTGCCGGTGGTAGCACGGGCGTCGGTGTGACGCAGGGGCTGGGGCGGCTCCCGGTGGTGGGGGTACGGCTCTAGCTCAGGGGGATTTGATAGTGGGGCTACTGACGCAGCTTTTGGCTCGTCTTCCGCAGGCGGTACCACAGCAGGCTCCGATTGCACCTCCAGCGGCCGGGGCACAGGCAGGTGCCGATTTTGTTGAGCACCAGGGGCTGAGGGTTTTGTTGGGCAGCAGGGCGCTGCAGTTGTTGAGCATCCACCTTATCGCGAGATGATGAGGGAGTTGCAGAGGATTGGCACGCCGACGTTTGAGGGCGGTGTCACTCCAGAGCAGGCTGACGAGTGGCGTCAGAGGTTGGAGCGGAACTTCGAGTCCGTTCAGTGTCCTGAGCAGTTTCAGGTACCTATAGCGGTGCATTATCTTAGTGGTGATGCACATTTGTGGTGGAGGTCTGCTAGGACCCGGAGAGCGGATTGGACTTGGGNGACTTGGGTAGACTTCGTCGACGAGTTCAACTTCAAGTTTTTCCCGCAGGAGTTGAGGTTTCTGGGATTGACTCAGGGTGAGAGGTCAGTCCGGGACTACGATGCAGAGTTCTGCAGATTGGTGGTTCATACCGGCAGTGAGTTGGTCGGTGAGCGGGCCTTGTTGTCGAGTTTCTTTCAGGGGCTTCGGAGGAACATCATGACCTAGTGCAGAGGTGGTATGTACCACACTAGAGCCGAGTTAGTGGAGTTGGCAACTTCAGTTGAGGAGGATTTGCGTGAGTTGGTGAGCTCAGCAGTTGTGCAAGCTGCAGTTGTTCCTGCTACCCAGCCTCGGGGCCAGCAGCAACATCAGCAGCAGCGCAAAGGTTTTAGTTCTGGTTTTGGCAGGGGCGGTAGGTCTGCGCAGGGCCAGAAGATGATGCAGCGTGATATTTGGAAATATTCCAAATATCTTAAATATTATGATTATTTAGATTATTAGTTTATTTATTTATATTTATGTTTTAATGTTTATTTAATTAAGAGCTTTCTACAATATTCTTAGGGTTTTGAGCTTTTATTATAAATAGCCATCTAGACTTCATATTGTATTGAGACTTTGATAAATTTATAAAAAGGATATTTCCTGAAGAGGTTTTAATAACCACTGTGAAGAGTATTCACAAACCCTAGTTTCCGGGTATTCTCAGAATCAACGGATCTAGTTCTATCCGTAGTAGCATCCGCTCCATCATTTGGTATCAGAGCCAGGTTTCGATCCTGGGACCTGTGGGTTGAAGATTCGAGGAAGAATCTTTCTTGGCCGGTGAGACCTGATGCAGCGTGATATTTGGAAATATTCCAAATATCTTAAATATTATGATTATTTAGATTATTAGTTTATTTATTTATATTTATGTTTTAATGTTTATTTAATTAAGAGCTTTCTACAATATTCTTAGGGTTTTGAGCTTTTATTATAAATAGCCATCTAGACTTCATATTGTATTGAGACTTTGATAAATTTATAAAAAGGATATTTCCTGAAGAGGTTTTAATAACCACTGTGAAGAGTATTCACAAACCCTAGTTTCCGGGTATTCTCAGAATCAACGGATCTAGTTCTATCCGTAGTAGCTTCCGCACCTGATGCAGCGTGATATTTGGAAATATTCCAAATATCTTAAATATTATGATTATTTAGATTATTAGTTTATTTATTTATATTTATGTTTTAATGTTTATTTAATTAAGAGCTTTCTAGAATATTCTTAGTGTTTTGAGCTTTTATTATAAATAGCTAGAGATGTCAAACGGGCTGACCCGCACCCAAACGGGCTGGACCGCTGCGGTTTCACTTCTCCGGCGGATCATGCGGGTTGACCCGTGGCGGGCTGCGGTTCCAGAAGCATCGACCCTAACCCGCACCGCATTGTATTGGCAGTTATGCGGGTCAGCCCGCGGTGCATAAAAACAGAACCAAACATGTGTTGAAAAAACTTGTAACTTATTTCCTTGTCAATGCAAATATTAACTCATGATATAATAATCAAAACCTGAAATTTTCATTGTGTAAAACAATCAAACCAACCATGAAAGAAAAAACAGAGATCCGATAGCAAAATAATATGAAATCTTATTCAAACCAAACCAAAGAGAACACCAAACATGTCTTTTCTCCAACTTTTATTCCTTCTTCACCATCATACGTCCAATCTGAAAGTGAAACAATACTTCAATAGGTCAACAAATTGATAGACCAAAAAAATCAAGAAACATACGTGATAGCAAAACAGACCAGATCTGGAGCGGAAGAACACCAATCATATGATCATCAATCTGCATTTTGGTCAATGACATTGGGTTGAGAAGATGGTAATGTCTCATCTTCTTCCACCAAGTTTTCAGCCTCCTCTGCATTTGTGTGAAAGAGAAAGTTAAATGGAATATTAACATGGCATAAAAAGTGTCGTATCTAGGCTTTGTTGGTTACTGTTCTCATAAGCTTCAAAACCCTTGAGCCAATTGCGACTGCATATCAAAGCTTGAACGTTTTTAGGAAGTAAGCGGCTTCGGTATTTGTTCAAGACTCGACCTCCAATGCTAAATGAAGATTCCGAAGCTACTGTTGTGATAGGTATGCTAAGCACATCGCATGCCACAGAAGATAGCTCACCAAATCTTTTTGAGTTGTCTTTCCACCAATCTAGGAGGTTCATACTTTTAAAATCGGCTGTATCAAGAGGCGGTTCATCGAGATAAATATCCAGGGAAGACTTTCCACTAACAGCGACATTTGACTTTCTAAAAGCAAAGAAATCCTGAAAGGAACACATAAAACAAGAAAATACATCTTAATGAAAAACAAAACTAATAAGTAATAACCATGAAATAAGTAAATAAATGTTAGAAGTACACAAATCTGATGTAAAACTTACATTGTAGTTGTTGAATCCACTCTTTTTCGCTCCACCAAAATCTTCTATTGGATCAGATTCTCGTTGTTGTGTAGATGGTGAGTTAGACTTTGGCTTGTTCTCATATGCTTCAAAAATCACCTTCAGTTTACTTCGCAGATGCTCAATCTTCGTTTTGCAAGAGATACTAGAATCCCTCTCAAAGCAGTATTCTACAAGTGAGAGCTTCAAGCGAGGATCTAAGATGCTAGCTATTGCAAAAATATCACTAACTTCTACCCAATACTTGTCAAATTTCTCTTTCATCGGAATGACCATTTCTCTGACAATCTCGTCACTATTTTACTCATTATCTCTTAGCCAGTTGTGGATCTGCCAAACCTGATAGAAATACATGTTTGAAGTCGGATATGTCGAACCTGATATAAGCTTTGTGATCTCATCAAACGGCTCCAGAAAATCACAAATGGCTTTTGCTCTATCCCACTCTTCATTGGTAGGATTACTCTTGAAGTTCTTATCCATTGTTTTAAGATTGCGAAAACCAGCTCGATACTCGAGAGCCCTCTCAAGCATGTGATAAGTCAAATTCCACCTGGTTGGCACATCCAAAATCAATTCCCTCTTCTCCACTACACGGGCAGATTCACAACTTCTTTTAAAAGTAATGTCACGGGATTCAGAAGCTGTCACATACTTGATACTCTCCCTGGTTTTATGCAAAGAACTCCCAATCACTTTGAGACCGTCTTGCACAATCAAGTTAAGGATATGAGCTGAACATCTAACATGAAAGAATTCTCCTTTACACAACAAATCATCACGCAAAACCAGCTGAGATTTCAGGATATCTTGCATACAGTCATTACTAGTAGCGTTGTCTAGGGTAAGGGAAAACACCTTCTTATTAATTCCCCACTCTTTCAACATCTCAAGAAGATGCATAGCTAACTTTATACCTGAATGTGGTGGTGGCAGAGCATTGAATACTAGGATCTTGTTCTTCAATTGCCATTTGCTATCAATGTAATGCGCTGTCAAACACACATAGCCTTCGTCCGTCACTGCGGTCCACATATCAGAAGTTAAGCTAATCCGACCAGGAAGGTTTCTCAATTCCCTTTTCAATGCAGCTTTCTCATTCTCATAAAATTTGAAGACATCTGCGACAGCAGTATTGCGACTTATCACTTGCACATCAGCGTTCAGATACTTCCACACAGCTCTGACTCTTTCGTATTCAACATAGGAAAAGGGAAGATCATGCTGAATAATTGACTTAGCAACCATCTCCCGAAAAACAAGCTGATCAATCTTCCTTGCTTTAAGTTTTGCATCTGCACTAATCAACATATTAGCCACATTCTTACTCTTAGCAATCAAGCATCTCTGTTGATAGTGCTTCAAAGAAGATGTACCGGTCCTGTGGGAGTGAAACTTGTATTCTTTCTTACAATGCCTGCATTGTGCTTTCTGTGTTCCATCTTTCTTAATGATGGTGTCGAAATCCTCCCACACTAGTGAGTGCTTCTTACTCTCTTTTTGCTCTGTGTCACTTCCCTCCTCATCGTCACTTTCACTCTCATCCCGCTCATCCTTGTCAGTGTTGTTCTGACTCTGCGAAGATGGCATCTTATCACTACCCTCTCCTTTCTTCTTGTTCTTTCTACTCGGCTGACTTGACATGTCAATCTCATCATCTTTATCAACACCAGAATCCTTCTTCTTTTTCTGAGAAGAACTTCCTTTGCCATTTTTATTTCTGGCCCCAAACATCATCTTCTTTTTCTGTTGGGAATTAGATTTCACACCAAAGACCAGCTTCTTTTTCTGAGATGCATTAGCTCTCCCATCATATCTGGGTTCAGGGAAGTCTTCTCTCTGAGTTTCAAAAACGTCATCATCATCACCATCATCAGAATCTTCAACTGAAATGACCTTTCTCTTACGATGTGCTGGCTGTGAATTCTCAGAACCCTCAGCACGCCTCATGTCATCGTCAAGATCTTGTAGAGAAGGAGGAACATATTGTGATTCATATTCAAGTGGCGTTTCTATGTGTCTCCAGGTTTCTGTATCCTGCTCAAAAGAATTTAAGGATTCAAATAATAAGAACAAACGGTTATAAGATCAAACGTTTTGTACATTAAAAAACATTAAAGCAACTACCAAATCCTGTTATTAGATCAAACGTTTTCTGCTTCTGATTTTTCAAACAGAGTATCTAATTTAGGCATCAAACGTTTAACAAGAAGCAATAAAAGTGGATTAAAGCTCATCTTTCTGCTTTTGGGATTTGGCAGCCGTTCACAAGAGAAGAGAGATGCGTTTAATTTGCAAAAGGTTTATATGATAGGGTTTATGTTTGTAATTAGGGTTATCGTTTGAGAGCATCTAATTGGTGGAAAAAGTTTACAAAATAAAATCTAAACAATATTTCCAAATTTCTAATAATCAACGGTTCTCAGTTCTTGAAAACAAAAATTAAGATGAGAGAAAGAGCTCTTGAACCAACGGTTCTGAGTTGAGGCACAAGTTTAAAGTCTTAAAAACATACCTACAGATTGATGAGAGTTGAGAGTTGCTCGCTTATGTAAGCCACAGACCTTAACATAGGTTCAAGCGTGACACAAGACAGCTGTTTTTGTTGTCCATGCCAATGCCAAAACTCAGAGATAATCTACATTCACTCCATTGCTTCTAAGTACTTTGAACACCTGTTTTTGTTGTCCATGCCAATGCCTTTCCCGTTAACTGAAACTTCAATATCAAAAGAGAAAACAAGACTGCAGGCTACTACTCTCACTCACCTTTTCTAATATGAGTGATGATTTCTGAACATTTCCGAAGAGAGAGATGATTGATCTGCGCTGAAGCAGTTTCACAACAGCAATCTTCTCTACCTCCTCTACCACATGATCCAGCTCCTGTTCACACCCAATCATTATTTTCACCAAATTTACATATGATTCTCACACAATAAAGTATCAATCAAATTATAAAGGAGTCTTGTTAACACAGTCTACAAGGATATAAAGGAGGATAGAAGAGGTTATCGATATAGTTTGATATATGAGTTTTAAAAAAACACTCTTGTTTTACGAACTTTACCGGAGCTCACCTGAAAAAGGAACAGCGAGGGAATTACCGGAGCTAACAGCAGGAGCTCCCATGGCATTCATGAGCTGCTGCGTCATCAGCTTTTGGACTCCTAACGGAATTGGATCTACTTCTTTAGATTGGTCGATTGGAGAGCAGATCTTGAGATTCTCATGATTACTGGACTGAGATCGAGCTTTGCTTTCAGGGTCAAGAGTTCCATAACCAGAAGCACTTGCATACAAAGCTAAATCTCGATCAAACAAGGTCCAAAGATGATGATTGCGAAGAGAAATTTGTCGGTCTTCAACGAAGAACAGGATGAATCCTGAGAAAAATCTTTTGCGGCTAACCCACAAACCCACCCGCCCCGCCGCGGATATATCCGCCAGTATCCGCAAACCCGAACGGGCTGGACCGCGAGGCCCGCTAATTTTTGGGTCTCAAATTGTGAGCCCGAACCCGCCCCGTAGCGGATCTAAATGGGCCAACCCGCGGGCTGCGGATTAAGTTGACATCTGTATAAATAGCCATATAGACTTCATATTGTATGCAGACTTTGATAAATTTATAAAAAGGATATTTC